>NW_025566416.1:0-10633 GCF_020424385.1 Procambarus clarkii
AATAAATTGTAAAGTAACTCAGGATAATGTCAAATTTTGTATAAAATTTCTATTGTTTAATAGAACTAAAACGAAATTCCTAATATTTAAAACTTGTGTATAACCGATCAAGATGGGAGACATTTCCCGTCACGCAGGGTGCAGTTGCACCTCCACAGATCTCCAGTATCTGCTCTTAATACTGGAAATGGCTCAAAAGGGCCACCTTTTGGGTGGCTTAATCTTTATCAATCAATCATCAGGAGGAAGAGTTAGTGCCTTAAAAAAAAAAATAAACCTTGGAATATACCACATATGTACTTATTCATAAGCCCAGAAATACCAGAGAATAGATTGTCTTGCCTATATACTGTTTTTTTTGGAGCTTACAGTCCCCAAGAGGGCATTTGAAGGCATAGACGACGTTGGTCTCTTTTAAAGCGTTCTGTTTTGTGTCAGGAGAGTTTCTCATGAGTAGGCTGGCCGTTTTTCTGGTTTTATAGTAAATCGTCAGTTGTATCCTCTGATTTTTGTCTGTAGGGATAACGTTTCTATTAACAATATCTTTCAGGACCCTTTCCTCCGGTTTATGAGCTGTGGAAAAGAAGTTCCTGTAAAATAGTCTAATAGGGGGTATAGGTGTTGTGTTGGTTGTCTCTTCAGAGGTTGCATGGCGTTTCACTTTCCTTCTTATGATGTCTTCGACGAAACCATTGGAGAAGCCGTTGTTGACTAGGACCTGCCTTACCCTACAGAGTTCTTCGTCGACTTGCTTCCATTCTGAGCTGTGGCTGAGAGGACAGTCGACATATGCGTTAACAACACTCCTCTTGTACCTATCTGGGCAGTCGCTTTTGGCATTTAGGCACATTCCTATGTTCGTTTCCTTAGTGTAGACTGCAGTGTAGAAACCTCCGCTCTTTTCCATGACTGTTACATCTAGAAAGGGCAGCTTCCCATCCTTTTCCATCTCGTAAGTGAAACGCAGCACGGAACTCCGCTCAAATGCCTCCTTCAGCTCCTGCAGATGTCTGACATCAGGTACCTGTGTAAAAATGTCGTCAACATACCTGCAGTATATGGCCGGTTTCAAGTTCATGTCGACTAAGACTTTTTGCTCGATGGTACCCATGTAGAAGTTTGCAAACAGGACACCTAGGGGAGAACCCATGGCGACCCCATCTACTTGCTTATACATGTGCCCATCCGGGCTCAAGAAGGGTGCCTCTTTAGTACAAGCTTGGAGTAGTTTCCTTAGGATATTTTCTGGTATGTCAAGAGGAGTACAGGCTGGATCACGATACACTCTGTCGGCGATCATCCCGATTGTCTCGTCCACAGGTACGTTGGTGAACAGCGTTTCTACGTCCAACGAGGCTCTTATTCCTGTGGCCCGTGTGCCCCACAGTAAGTCAACAAATTCCTTTGGCGACTTCAGGCTGAAGGCGCAAGGGACATAAGGAGTCAGCAGTCCGTTAAGTCGCTTCGCTAGTCTGTACGTGGGTGTGGGTATCTGGCTAATGATTGGCCGAAGTGAGTTTCCATGCTTGTGTGTCTTGACATTTCCATACGCATATCCAGGTTTATATTCCCCAATAATCTTTGGCAGGTGGAGTCCTGATTTCTTGGCGTTCACAGTTTCGATTAGTTTGTTGACCTTTGCTTTCAATTCGGCTGTAGTGTCCTTCGTTACCCTTTGGAATTTAGTTTGGTCAGAGAGTATGAGGTTCATTTTCGCCAAATATTCGTCTTTTTTAAGAATGACGTATATTGGCGACTTGTCTCCTCTCCTGACAACTATCTCCTTGTTCTCACGAAGGCTTTTAGCTGCCGCTTTGAGCTCGGGGGACAGTATGGTGCTTCTGTAATTGCCTCGATTCTTTCCTCCTTCCGCAATAAGTTCTGCTTGTAAGGTATCTTTGGTAGTGACCTTCTTTTGTGTCTCGAGGTCGAATATGTCGTCCAACAGAATTTCCAACTCCATTTTCCGGGCCATCTCACTCGGTCTGGACATAACGTGACAGTTTATGCCCAGATTTAGGAGAGTGACTTGGTACTCAGTGAGGTTAATTCCTGCAAGGTTCAGGAAGCCATCTCTTGGTCGAGGAATTGCCAAAGGTCCTCCATATAACGTTGTTAGTTTCTTGATAATCCTTGTTTCAGTGCTGAGGTGATGTCGGTCTGTGAGGATGTCAAGGTGTTGTTCAATGCGGGTACGGATACTTTCGTCGATGTTGCTATTTCTCCACTCGTTCGTAGCATGAAGTAGTTGCGTTTTGTTGTCATTGATTTCATTCTCTGCCTTGTATATCTGATCACGAATCAGATCCTGGCGATATTTTATCGTGAAGGCTTGATTCCTTGCTGCTGGGTCGTGCGTTTTAATATTAGTATATTTTGGTAGCAGTCTTTCCTGTAGACATATATTATTAAATATGACTGAAAAAGTAAGATTAATAATTCTAACACGAATTTTCTCAATCTTTCGTACATTTCCTTTCACTGTTGGTGGTAATTCAAAAATCAATTCTCCAAAATTCATTTTTATTTCTAGTCTGACGCGACACTTGAGCGCGTTTCGTAAAACTTATTACATTTTCAAAGACTTTAGTTTACACATACACAACTGAATAGAACTTACACATCTCCGATTTGTTTATATCTACATTTGAGTGAGGTGGATGGGGTGAGGTGGTATTTAATAAGGTATTAATTTCATCAACGCAAGACAGAACACGAAACAATGGGTATTGAATAGAAGTGATTGTAGAAAGCCTATTGGTCCATATTTCTTGATGCTTCTATATTGGAGCGGAGTCTTGAGGTGGGTAGAATATAGTTGTGCATTAATTGGCTGTTGTTGTACCTGATGTCAGACATCTGCAGGAGCGGAAGGAGGTATTTGACCGGAATTCTGTGTTCCGTTTCACTTACGAAATGGAGAAGGATGGGAAGCTGCCCTTTCTAGATGTAACAGCCATGGAAAGCAGCGGAGGTTTCCATACTGCAGTCTACACTAAGGAAACAAACATAGGAATGTGCCTCAATGCCAACAGTGACTGCCCAGACAGGTACAAGAGGAGTGTCGTTAACGCTTATGTCGACCGTGCTCTCAGCCACAGCTCAGGATAGAAGCAAGTCGATGAAGAACTCTGTAGGGTAAGGCAAATCCTAGTCAACAACGGCTTCTCCAATGGTTTTGTTGAAGACATCATAAGAAGGAAGGTGAAATGCCATGCAACCTCTGAAGAGACAACTAACACAACACCTGTACCCCCTATTAGACTATTTTACAGGAAGTTCTTTTCCACAGCTCATAAAACGGAGGAAAGGGTCCTGAAAGATATTGTTAATATGCCCACTTGGGGACTGTAAGCCTCAAAGAATTCAGTATATAGGCAAGACAACAACATCTCTTTCCAGGCGATTAATGATGCATAAGCAACAGGGCTCCATTAAGGAACATATAATCTCTTCCCACAACCAGACCATCACCAGAGAAGTCTTAACAAAGAACACGGAAATCATGGATAGATACCGCAATAGCAGGCGGCTTGATATATGTGAGGCACTACACATTAAGAAGTCGACACCAGCAATCAACAGCCAATTAATGCACAACTATATTCTACCCACTTCATGACTCAGCTCCAATATAGAAGCATCAAGAAATATGGGCCAATAGGCCCTTTGCAGTTACTTCCATTCTTCCCCTTAACTTACAAAATATTATACCCATTGTTTCGTGTTCTGTCTTGTGTTGAAAGTTTGTTTTCACCTCATCCAAAACTGTTGTAACATGTCACCTCACCCAAACCCAGGTATAAAATCAAAGCTGTTTAGTGTTTGCAAGTTATAGTTGTGTGTGTGTAAACTAAAGTCTTTGAAAATGTAATAAGTTATTACGAAACGTGTTCAAGTGTCGCATCAGACTAAAAATAAAAATGAATTTTGGAGAATTGATCTTTCAATTACCATCAACAGTGAAAAGAAATATAAGAAATATTGAGAAAATTCGTGTTAGAATTATTAATCTTAGTTTTTCGGTCATTTTTAATAATATATATATATATATACATATATATATACATATATATATACATATGCGAACAAGCCTGAATGGTCCCCAGGACATATGCAACTGAAAACTCACACCCCAGAAGTGACTCGAACCCATACTCCCAGAAGCAACGCATCTGGTATGTACAAGACGCCTTAATCCACTTGACCATCACGACCGGACATAATGAGGTGATAGCCGAGGCTATTTGAACCACCCCACCGCCGGCACTCGGATAGTTATCTTGGGCATAGCATTTTACCAAATCACCTCGTTCTTTGGGGCAACACGTGAGGAACACAAATGCGAACCATTCAGGCTTGTTCGCATTTGTGTTCCTCACGTGTTGCCCCAAAGAACGAGGTGATTTGGTAAAATGCTATGCCCAAGATAACTATCCGAGTGCCGGCGGTGGGGTGGTTCAAATAGCCTCGGCTATCACCTCATTATGTCCGGTCGTGATGGTCAAGTGGATTAAGGCGTCTTGTACATACCAGATGCGTTGCTTCTGGGAGTATGGGTTCGAGTCACTTCTGGGGTGTGAGTTTTCAGTTATATATACATATATATATACATATATATATATACATATATACACATATATATACATATATATTGGTGTATACTGGCAGCAGGTTTTCTTTCAAACATGTTTCATTGAATATGACCGCATATTCTGTATTTATTATTTTCTGGTTTAGGGCTTCTATCCCTCTAACTATTTTCTTAGCATCAGGGCTTAATTGAAATAGGAGTTCTCCAAAACTCATTTTCGTACTTTTAAGGTGAAGAAAAGAAGTGATTTACTATAGAGTGTATTACACTTATTTGTATAATTTGCACGACGTTTCGAACCTCCATGGTTCATTCTCAAGTGAACAGATCTTACAATACTAGTTGATTTTATACCCGCATTAGGTCAGGTGATAATACAATGAAGGTGAAAACATGGGGGGATACATAAGGGATAAACATAGGGGCTGCAGAAGGCTTATTGGCCCATACGAGGCATCTCCTATCTAAACACAAAGATTAATCCAGTGTAATTGGCCTGTTATGTTGGACATTGTCTTCTGTGTTGGCATCGATATGTTCTTGTCTTGTCCTTACTCTCATGGTGGGTAGAGTAAATAGTTCCGTGATTTGGGTGTTCATGGTAGGTCGCTCTATTCTTATGTGAATTGCCTCAAGAATTTGTAATCTTCTTGAATCTTGGGTTTTGTCTATTATGCAAGTATTCTTGTTCAACATTTCTCTTGTTAGAGTAATGTCATGGGCTTGTCTCATGTGATTCCTAGGGGCACCAGATTGAAGATGGCATGTCAAACGCCTCGTCAGCTTGGTCGACGTCATACCTATGTACTTACATTGAAGGTTACATCCTTCGTGGGGGCAAGTGTACATGTATACAACGCTTGACTGCTGTAGAGGGTTCTCCGTCGGCTTCGGGCTGTTTTTGATAAGGAGTTCGGAAGTCTTCTTGGTTTTGTAGAATATTATCAGGTTTATGTTTTGGTTAGGAGTAGTGCTTTTTACTCCTTTACGGATTATTTCTTTCATTATTCTTTCCTCTTTTATATGTTCACTGTGCATGGTTGATTTGTAATATAATTTTATTGGGGGTGTTGTGGTTTCTGTTCTAGGTTCTGAATTATACCAACGGTCCAAGTGTCTTCTTATAGCAGCGTTTATTTCCGCGTTGCTATATCCGTTGTTCACCAATACCTGAGTTACTCTTTCAAACTCTCTACTCACGTTGCTCCATTCAGAGCAGTGGGTAAGCGCTCGACGAATATAAGCATTGAGAACACTGGCTTTGTATCTTTGGGGGCACTCACTTCTACCGTTCAGGCATAATCCTATGTTGGTGGGCCCCGTTCAGGCATAATCCTATGTTGGTGGGCCCCAATAAAATTATATTACAAATCAACCATGCACAGTGAACATATAAAAGAGGAAAGAATAATGAAAGAAATAATCCGTAAAGGAGTAAAAAGCACTACTCCTAACCAAAACATAAACCTGATAATATTCTACAAAACCAAGAAGACTTCCGAACTCCTTATCAAAAACAGCCCGAAGCCGACGGAGAACCCTCTACAGCAGTCAAGCGTTGTATACATGTACACTTGCCCCCACGAAGGATGTAACCTTCAATGTAAGTACATAGGTATGACGTCGACCAAGCTGACGAGGCGTTTGACATGCCATCTTCAATCTGGTGCCCCTAGGAATCACATGAGACAAGCCCATGACATTACTCTAACAAGAGAAATGTTGAACAAGAATACTTGCATAATAGACAAAACCCAAGATTCAAGAAGATTACAAATTCTTGAGGCAATTCACATAAGAATAGAGCGACCTACCATGAACACCCAAATCACGGAACTATTTACTCTACCCACCATGAGAGTAAGGACAAGACAAGAACATATCGATGCCAACACAGAAGACAATGTCCAACATAACAGGCCAATTACACTGGATTAATCTTTGTGTTTAGATAGGAGATGCCTCGTATGGGCCAATAAGCCTTCTGCAGCCCCTATGTTTATCCCTTATGTATCCCCCCATGTTTTCACCTTCATTGTATTATCACCTGACCTAATGCGGGTATAAAATCAACTAGTATTGTAAGATCTGTTCACTTGAGAATGAACCATGGAGGTTCGAAACGTCGTGCAAATTATACAAATAAGTGTAATACACTCTATAGTAAATCACTTCTTTTCTTCACCTTAAAAGTACGAAAATGAGTTTTGGAGAACTCCTATTTCAATTAAGCCCTGATGCTAAGAAAATAGTTAGAGGGATAGAAGCCCTAAACCAGAAAATAATAAATACAGAATATGCGGTCATATTCAATGAAACATACATATATATATATACATATATATATATATATATATATATATATATATATATATATATATATATATATATATATATATATATATATATATATATATATATATTATTTTCTGGTTTAGGGCTTCTATCCCTCTAACTATTTTCTTAGCATCAGGGCTTAATTGAAATAGGAGTTCTCCAAAACTCATTTTCGTACTTTTAAGGTGAAGAAAAGAAGTGATTTACTATAGAGTGTATTACACTTTATTTGTATAATTTGCACGACGTTTCGAACCTCCATGGTTCATTCTCAAGTGAACAGATCTTACAATACTAGTTGATTATAGATACTAGATTATTGATACTAGTTGAATCAACTAGTATTGTAAGATCTGTTCACTTGAGAATGAACCATGGAGGTTCGAAACGTCGTGCAAATTATACAAATAAAGTGTAATACACTCTATAGTAATCACTTCTTTTCTTCACCTTAA
The DNA here is from genome assembly GCF_020424385.1 of Procambarus clarkii. Lineage (NCBI taxonomy): Eukaryota > Metazoa > Arthropoda > Malacostraca > Decapoda > Cambaridae > Procambarus > Procambarus clarkii. The sequence continues at coordinate 7,387 of NW_025566416.1, forward strand.
AAGTACGAAAATGAGTTTTGGAGAACTCCTATTTCAATTAAGCCCTGATGCTAAGAAAATAGTTAGAGGGATAGAAGCCCTAAACCAGAAAATAATAAATACAGAATATGCGGTCATATTCAATGAAACATGTTTGAAAGAAAACCTGCTGCCAGTATACACCAATATATATATATATATATATATATATATATATATATATATATATATATATATATATATATATATATATATATATATATATACATATATATATACATTGTTGGGGTTTCACTTCTTACTCTATCCTTACTCTGGGGTGAGCAATAGTTATGCTCAAGATCACTCACCGTAGCCCTGCGGGTCTTCACTCGATCCTCACGGCGCCACTGCACGCCAGGAGAGTCTCCCAGTCAATCTCAACGGCCTCTGATTGAGAAGGAGTGGGAACACGACTCGTTCACTTGACTGTCATGTGCCCTCCCCAACAATCGGGCTCTACGGTTGACCACAAGGTCGCCAACTGGTGTTTTGGGTGGCCAGTAACACCTCAGTGGACTGGTGGAATTAGTGGTAGCCTTGGCAAGGTCACACTCAAAAGATCAGGAATTCAGGCAGGTATGTACTCTTATCACTCTATGCTTTCAGTATAATATAGCCACAAGATCAATGGAGGAGATGATAAAAACACAAAGGTGATTTGTATTTTACTTAAAATGTATGAAAGATGTCACAAGGCCAAACAATAAATAAATCAGCTGAATCCTGGCTGTGGCCGGTAGTTCCCACGAATATTATGCACTCACTATAAGTGGCAACACCTCCCCTCCTCGTCAATGTCAAGAACAGCTGATTATCCGGCCCCCGCGCGAAAGTTTATTGCTTGTTTCTAGATTCACGCGCGCTGTTTCTTTAAGTTCTCCAATATTGCTAGAAACTCGCACACTCGATATTGGCTACAATAGAACGTATCACTTGGTTACACTGTACTCAGGCTCAAACAGTCGTTTCTACAATCAATGCTACAATGACTTACTGTAATGGTTTTCACTGCCCTTCATTCAATGACATATTATGAAGTATTAAACACTGGAGTTTTCAGTACTTTCTCTCGTGGGCGATAACGCAATAATTCACTGTACTCACAAATGATTCATCACTACATGAACATAGACATATATAATGTGTATAAATCAGACATCATTACATGGTACATAAATAGTTTCTGGGCACATAGCCTAACCTCCAAATACTGGCATAATATTATATATTATTTATCACTATACGTTCACTTTAAAGTCTCTAGAAAGATATACAAAACACAGTAAATTTATCACTTGTTCTGGGTGCCTGTGCACACCAATAATAAACATGAAAATTATAAGTACTCTTGATAGTACTATCCTGCACACTGGTGCTTTATTGTGACATGGGTGAGACTTGCTCACGACATATAAAATCCTCAGGCTAGAATATATAGCTGAATAATATAGCTAACTAAAGGGAAATGGGGAGGGAACTAGAAACACCTACTTCAACTTATCCTCCGATGAGAGTCGAGATGTAGCTCCTGGTCCTCGTGTCGGGAACGCCCCCACACACACGTCGTCGTGTCCTACCGGAACCTCTCGTCGTCCCACCGTTTAGCGCGTCGTCTCCGTGCCTTCTTCCTCTGCAGGTCCGTCTTCCTTCTTGACTTCTTGAAGGGTTGGAGTCGGTTTCCTGGCCGTCGTCTTCTCCCAGCAACGGCTGCGCCTACGTCTCAGCTGCAGTCGTCTGGATTCCCCAAATAGTCCTCTCCTTCCTCAGCTACCCAGTGGCTCTGTCAGCCACTACGCTGTCACGAACTGGTGAACTGCCACAGACGTCACATACGTCACTGCACGGCTTCACTGCTTCTTGCACAGTACCTGACTGGAGCACTTGTTGCTCAAATAACCGTCAATTCCCTCTCTGGTTCAACACATGAACTAGGGAAGACCTCTCAGGGTACTAACAGACTTCAGGTGACGCGTAAATCCACGGGAGCGGGAAACAACTGTCAAACTGACAGGACCAATCGTCGCACGTCCGACCTCTTTGACGTGTCGTGTCTGACTGATGGCGCCAGCGCATCGCGCGGCCTGGACCCCCTTCCTTCGTGACGTCACTTTCGCCACGGGAAGTTCTCATTGGCTCCCGGTGCCACATTGCTGTCGGTGACCAATCCGGTGCCACTGACGTCACACGGTTTTGGCGGGGAATCAGAAAGGCAAGCGCCATCTTGGCTTCCTAAAGGGCCTATACCACAGGCCAAAATATTACTATTTCACAAATTTCTCGGCTCTCCGAGAACACTTCACTCTCTCCCATATATCAAATTGAAGCCTGCTACGTAGAGAACGCTTGGGAAAAGTAGACATGACTCTTACTGCAGGCGTGGGAGAAATATAAGGGGGGGAACACCGTCACAACATATATATATACATATATATATACATATATATACATATATAAACACATATATATACATATATAAACACATATATATACATATATATATACATATATATATATATATATATATATATATATATATATATATATATTATATATATATATATATATATATATATATATATATATATATATATATAATCTGAATATACTATCTTCTGATTTAGGGCTTCTATCCCTCTACCTATTTTCTTAGCATCAGGGCTTAGCTGAAAGAGGAGTTCTCCAAACTCATTTTCGTAATTTCAAGGTGAAGAAGGTAGTGAATTACTATAGAATGTATTTCACTTATTTATACAATTTGCACTACGTTTCGAACCTCCATGGTTCATTCTCAAGTGAAAAGAATTTTCAGAACTTGTTGATTTTATACCCGCATTGGGCCAGGTGATAAGACAATAAAGGTGAAAATATGGGGAATACATAAGGGAGGTTCCTGTTTTTGTTATTAGTACATCCAAGAATGGCAGACTGTTATTTTCACTATTTTCATGTGTAAATCGGAATACTGACTCTCTCTCTAGATGGCTTTTTAGATCAATTAGTTCATCTGAGTCTTTTACTATTACGAATATGTCATCTACATAACGGCAATATACAGTTGGTTTTTGTCTGCTACTGATGACTCTGTCTTCGATGGTTCTCATATAAAAATTAGCAAATAAAACTCCTAAGGGGGAGCCCATTGCTACTCTGTCTATTTGTAGATACATGTCTCCTTGTGGACTGATGAAAGGGGATTCCTTTGTACATGCTTCGAGAAGACTCTTCA
>NW_025566417.1:0-89211 GCF_020424385.1 Procambarus clarkii
GGTATGGCCTCGTCACATAGTATTAAAAAAAAATAGAAAATCTGAAACTTCGTCTGTGGTAAGGTAAGGAGAAGACACACAAAACACAAGTAAATTTTAACAATGGAATTTTAATTACGTTAAAGAAATAAAACATGAATAAAATGGACAAACAAATTCGTATAATAAAATCAATCAATAAAAATAATAAGAATAATTAAATGACGCAATGAAAAGTTACGTTAAGACAAAATAACAAGAAGTGCAATATACAAGTATATGAAAGGTGCTGGAATATTGGCTTTAAGCTATCACCTCTCTCAGTATACGTACGCTAAAGCTTACGTCTAGCAGGGAGAAGTGTTAACTGTGAAAGCACGGAATATTCTGAGGACTGAGGTCGTGGCGGCCCCAGACATCAAGTAGTATGGGGGGGTGGAGTACAGTTGCAGCCCGACCGGCGACCAATCAGAGGAGCCGGCAGCAAGACGGGTAGTTTGGCGGTTTGAGTCTGAGCAGGCGTTCCTGGCTGCATACGTTTTGCGCTCTGGCAAACCTTGGAGATGTTGTTGTCGTTGTTGGACATTTCTTCCATAGTAGTTTTATATAGTTGTATCGACGTAATTGTGGAGGGAAGAGCAGGCTCAATCTCTTGAAGGAGATTATTGTCACAACTCTCCCCCGAAGCCTGCGGTTCTGGAAGAAGTACGTCGTTATGTGGTGGAGTAATGGATGGAGTCGCTTCTACTTCAAAAACTCTGGAGAGATCATGGGCTAAGATGTTGTCGGACTCTTGGTATAGCGTGTCTCCAGGTTGAATTTCTGCAGTTAGCAAGCCCATAGTAGAAGACGTTGAGATGAGAAGTGGGCGTGCTGCAGGAGGTGTAGGGTGGTGTGGTCCGTGTTGATGGTGGACCGAGCACTTTTCAGGTGTGGAGTGAAGTGCTGGAGCTTCAGGATGATGAAGAGTAGCTCCTTGCCAATTGTTCCGTAGTTCCTTGTAGCAGTAGTCGCTGACAGGTGTATTCTCCTCGCCTCGTTGCTGCATCACGACACCACCAACGTCGGTACCACTGGTGTCGACATGGAGGATGAAGGGCTTATCTGACGAGGTGAGAGTGGAATTAGAATAGGGCAAAGGAGCACGATTATTATCCTGAAAGCATTTGGGAAGATCATTGAGGATTTCGGAATTAGAAAGCGCTGACTCCTTGTCAGTGCTTTCGGGAGGAGAAGCTGGGATGGTCTCACTGTGGATGTAGGGTTCTGTGAAGGTAGAACAGTTAGTCAGGACAGTGGGAGGAGTACCATTATATTGCTTCAGGAGGTTGACGTGGCACAGCTGGGTCTTCCGCCGCCTATCTGGAGTCTCTATTACGTAGTTGTTATTATTTCTGCACTCTTTGACGCAGTAGGGTCCTGAAAACCTGTTTTGTAAAGGTGAACCTGGGATAGGGAAATATGCAAGGACGAAGTCTCCCGGCTTGAATTTTCTTACTTTGCTGGTCTGGTCATAATGAGTCTTCATTCTCTCCTGGGCTTTCAATAGATTATCATGGACAAAGCGGTGGACTCTCTCTAGAATGTGTTGAAGGTTTTGAAGAAACTGAGGCACATTCTGATGCTCACTGAAGGTGGCATCTCTGAGAGAGTCTTTGAAAGCCTTAAGGGGAGTACGGCACTTACGGCCGTAGAGCATCTCATAAGGAGATACTCCTAGGGACTCATTGGGGAGACTTCTGTAAATACACATTATAAGGTCAATCTGCTTATCCCAATCCTTAAAGGTTTCACTACAAAACTTTTTCAAGAGTGCTTTGATTGTCTGATGACTACGTTCAAGAGAACCCTGTGAAGCAGGATGATAGGGGCTGGACAATACCTGTTTGCTGTTGAACTCCTCCAGTGTCCTTTTGAAGAGATCACTGGTGAAGTTGGTACCACAGTCGCTCTGAATCTCCCTGGGAAATCCGTATTGAGTGAAGATCTTCAATAGATGTTTTATAACCGTAGCAGCCGTGATGTTCTTCACTGGAACTGCTATGGGAAATCTGGTGGTAGGACACAGGATGGTTAGGATGTAGGCGTTACCTGAACTGGTCCGAGGTAAAGGACCGACACAGTCTATTATGAGTCTGTGGAAAGGTTCCGCAGGCACCTGTATGGGAATCAGTGGCGCTCTGGGAATGGAGATGTTCGGTTTGCCTGCCATCTGACATGTATGACACTGTTTTACGTACTGTTTGACGCTATTTACCATACCTGGCCAGTAATAGTCTTGACGAATTCCATGGTAAGTCTTGTTGAAGCCGTAGTGGGAGTGCGCTCCGTGGGCCAGGTGTAGAATAGTGGGCCGCAGGCTGGTAGGAATCACAAGTTGTTCGATGTTAGCCCAATCGTCCTCCTCCTTCAGTTTACTGGGTCTATATCTGCGGTAGAGCAAGTCGTTCTCTAGGAAGAACCCAGGAATACTGTCGGGTTGAGTCTCAGCCTGGAAAAACAATGGTGTTAAAGTAAGATCTTCCCTCTGCAACTTACGGAACTCCAACTTGGTCAGATGCGGGGGTAGTTTCTGAGGGTCTTGAGGGACAGCGGTAGCAGTAGAGTCAGCTGGCTGTGGACGTGCGGCTTGTGCACGGGTGGTCACGAGAACCGGAGGAGAAACTTCATCACTCTCTTGAACCTCTGCTGGAACATACGCTAGAATAGGGTTACTTGGCACAGAGTTACACACCTGGGGTTTGTCCATGACGATCAGGTTGGTCGGTTGCAGGTCTTCTGCCAAGTCGTTGCCTAGGAGAAGTTGCACTCCAGGCATGGGAAAAGGCTTTTCCCTGACGGCGACTTGGACTTCTCCGTTCACGTAGGGACAATCCAGGTGGACTCTGGCGAGAGGGTATGGAGTGGTAGCAGTGAGGTCAGTGATGAAGACAGTTTCTCCGGTGTAGGTGATGTTGGGCACAGCCGACTTCAAGATGATCGATTGAAGAGCCGCTGTGTCCCTCAAGATCTTCAATTTGAAACGTCCCTCCGGATTTGAACCGTTGGCAGAGACAGTTCCAGTATACAGGTGGTTACTGAAAAGAGAAAGATCATTAACATTAACACCAACATTCATCACAGGCTTACCGGACTTAGGAGGAGTTGGTTTGGGTTTTTGTGGGTCAGTGGTTCCCTTGTATTGAGACTTACCACACTTGTCTATGGTATGTCCATAGAGTCTACAATACTTGCAGTACAGTTGTGAACCAGCTTGATCGGGGCTCACTTTCTCGTAACTGTACCACGACTTCTTACTGGAGGATGGTTCGGGTGTCAGCCGGTGGATGAGGCTGTAAGTGTCAGCCGACTTAGCACACTTCAGGTAGTCGGTTTCTTCTTTATCTGCTAAGTAGAGACGGACAGGAGGCGGCACACGTCTCAAGAATTCTTCAACAAGCATCAGGTTGACGAGTTCTGTAAAAGTAGAGACATGTGCTGCTTCCAGCCATTTCATGAAATATCTCCGTTTTGTGTTAGCAAACTCGAGGAAGGTAGTGGTACTTGCCTTCAGGTGGTCACGGAATTTCCTTCTATAACTTTCTGTGGAAAGGAGGTAGGCGTCCAACACTGCTTGTTTCAGAGTCTGGTAGTCATTCTCAGACGCCAGAGTACTGAGTGTGACTGCAGCTCTACCTGTAAGATGGACTCTGAGAAGTGTGGCCCATTGGTCGACAGGCCAACTGAGTTGATTAGCAAGGGTTTCAAAGGTGGTAAAGAACACATCAACTTCTGCTTCTACAAAGGATGGCATTAACTTACTTGCATGTGATATATTAAAACTGATGGGAAGATTGGCAGTAGCTTGCTGGCGTTGAGCGAGGTGTGAAGTTTCCAACGTGTATTCTCGTTGACGACACTCTAGAGCCAGAGTCGCTTGTTGCTTGTCATGTTCGCGTTGCATCTCCAACTCGCGTGTAAGCGTTTTGTTTCAAGCTGTACTCGTTCCCGCTCATGGAGCATTGCAACCTCACGTTCCTGGAGGGCGAGTCCCTTCTTAAGGCAGTTCACGTTCTTGTTCTTCCTCCTCAAGGCAGCTTCACGTTCCCTGAGGGTGATTTCTCGTTCTTCTCTCCTCAAAGTAGTTTCACGTTCTCTGAGGGTGATTTCTCGTTCTTGTTCTTCCCTTCGTATGGCAGCTGCTCGTTCTTGTTGTTCGAGGGCTTCCCTTTGCTGCTCACGTTCAATCTTGGCCAGCTCTAGTTTGAGTTTCATCGTTGCCAAATCAGTTTTATCTGCAATATAGTAAGTTTCATGAGTTTCAGAGTCTATCTTACCTTGCTCTAAATAGTGATCCAGCAACAGGTTGTGTAGGTCACTCTTGTTGGCTTGGTAGGGAACTGTTAGTTGATACTCATGTGCAAGAGTTTGTAATTCAGTCCTCTTGGCATGACTTAAAGTCCCTATTGCACCTGCTGGATCTGCACGGAAAGCTTGGAGACGAAACATGGTGAAATTAGCAAATAAAGGTACAACGAATATTCAGTTATAGTGAATGTCAGAAACAGGACAACGTGGCAACTGGTACCTATCCTGTGGGATCTTTAACAATTAAAGTTAAGTACAAGATGTTAAATGATTAATTTAAATCAAGGGCGCAGGAAATCTTGTACCCGGTACTCATGTAAGAGGATAAGGGCAAGAAAATCCTACTAACAAATGAAACAGAGTTTCGAAAACAAATGAAACAGTTAATTGCCTCAAAAGTAAAATTGGTAGTCCAAGGATGTAGGCATACCTTGCCAAGTCTCTATAGGACATAAAGCAAGTTTTTCCTACTGAAATTAATATGATACTTACAGAATTAGCGAACTTTTGTGCTCTGAAAAAGTAAGCTAATTCCCTACCGTTGTATGTATCATCATCTCTGACTGACGTGTAGGGGTGCGAGGTGTCAACTGGTGACGAGAACTGCTGCTGAGGTCCCAATTCAGCAACTAAAGTTCGAGCTAGAGGAACTATGGCCCTCTTTGTCCTCCTACAGTCAGATTGCAGAAGATTGGGTGCTCTTGACCCGGGGCAGACCACAGTACCAGGGTACCAATATGATGATCTGTCAAAAATGAGAAATATCCAAGGGACAAAGATGGTAAACACGAGTAATAACACGGAGGGAGAGATGACCAATTAAGAGTATGACTGAGGCCTACAGTCACCACGTAATCCAAAGTTGTCTCACCTTCACCATATGTTACTCTCGTAATGCACAATACACCGCACCATATAAAAAATGAAATTGAATATGAAAAATAGTAAAGCTACGTTAACAAAGTTAAATACGCTTACCATAAATTACCACTTGGCACCAGTACCTGAGTGAAGCTCCCGGACAGGCCCCCATATAATATGTGACGGTAACGCGTTGGTGTTCGGCTGTTCCAAAGCTAGGGGTATGGCCTCGTCACATATATTAAAAAAAAATAGAAAATCTGGAACTTCGTCTGTGGTAAGGTAAGGAGAAGACACACAAAACACAAGTAAATTTTAACAATGAAATTTTAATTACGTTAGAGAAACAAAACATGAATAAAATGGACATACAAATTCGTATAATAAAATCAATCAATCAAAATAATAAGAATAATTAAATGACAAAATGAAAAGTTACGTTAAGACAAGTGAGCAATAACAAGAAGTGCAAATAAAGTAAATAAAGGTGCAGGAATATTGGCTTTAAGCTATCACCTCTCTTAGTACACGTAAGCCAAAGCTTAGTCTACCAGGGAGAAGTGTTAACTATGAAAGCACTGAATATTCTGAGGACTGAGGTCGTGGCGGCCCCAGACATCAAGTAGTATGGTGGGTGGAGTGCAGTTGCAGCTAGACCGGCGGCCAATCAGCGAGGAGCCGGCAGCGAGACAGGTAGTTTGGCGGTTTGAGTCTGGAGCAGGTGTTCCTGGCTGCATACGTTTTGCGCTCTGGCAAACCTTGGAGATGTTGTTGTCGTTGTTGGACATTTCTTCCATAGTAGTTTTATATAGATGTATCGACGTAATTTTGGAGGGAAGAGCAGGCTCAATCTCTTGAAGGAGATTATCGTCACAAACATTGTCACTTGGATCTAAAATACGAAATTCTATGATTTGAAGTTACCAATATTTCTTTTTCATACTATTTCATGTATTTCGATCACTTCATGATATGTGATTTGGCCTTCAAATCTCAGAATTTCGCATAATTTTGCATTTTTAAGCAAGTTTTCTTGCATTTTGTTTTGTACTAAAAATCATCGAATTTAGCAATATTTTGACCTTTATCATCCCCTTTTCCTTTATGTGATTTAAACAAAATATCATCGAATTAGGCAATATTTTGCCGTTTTCCCACGTTTTTGTGAATTTTCAGTTTATTGTTATTATTTCATTAAATATACGAGAAAAATTATGCAAACACATAATTGATCAGAAAATAACCTTAAATACTTCATTTTCAATCAACTATTTGTTTCTCGTTAAAATACTGAGTAAGATATTGAAAAGGGGAGAAGTTCTGTTTTTATTGCATATATCGACGTTTCAGCCGGATTAGAACGGTTTTACGTGTACATCTTCCATCGGTAATATAAACCGAAAATCAGGAACATTTTAGTTAATTTTAATGAAAACACATTGATTTTTATCATTTGTATTGGAAGCAACATCTTTATACGTCTTTTCTAGGGTCTAAAAAATACGAAACGTCGCTTTATGATTCGAAGTTAAAATCCTCAAATTTGGTATAATAATGACTTTTTTCACGTTTTTCATGTAGTTTGATATTACGTAAATATATTCGTTTTACCAATATTTCGATACTATTTCATGTAGTATCACGATATGTGATTTGGCCTTCATATCTCAGATTTTCGCATAATATTGCATTTTAAGCAAGTTTTCTTGCATTTTGTTTTGTATTAAAAATCGTCGAATTTAGCAATAACGTTTATCATCCCCTTTTCCTTTATGTGATATAAACAAAATATCATCGAATTAGGCAATATTTTGCTGTTTTTCCACGTTTTTGTGAATTTTCAGTTTATTGCTATTAATTCATTATATATACGATAAAAATGATGCAAACACATAATTGATTAAATAATAACCTTAAATACTTCATTTTCAATCAACTATTTGTTTCTCGTTAAAATATTGAGTAAGATATTGAAAAGGGGAGAAGTTCTGTTTTTATTGCATATATCGACGTTTCAGTCGGAATAGAGCGGTTTTACGTGTACATCTTCCATCGGTAATATAAACGGAAAATCAGGAACATTTTAGTTAATTCTAATGAAAACTAATTTATTTTTATCATTTGTATTGGAAACAACATTGTCATATGTCTTTTCTTGGATCTAAATAATACGAAACCTCGCTCTATGATTTGAAGTTAAAATCCTCAAATATGGTTAAATAGTGACTTTTTTCACGTTTTTCATGTAGTTTGATAATACGTAAATATATTCATTTTTACCAATATTTCGATACTACTTCATCTTTTCTCACGATATGTGATTTGGACTTCATATCTCAGAATTTCGCAAATTTTGCATTTTTAAGCAAGTTTTCTTGCATTTTGTTTTGTACTAAAAATCATCGAATTTAGCAATATTTTGACTTTTATCATCCCCTTTTCCTTCACATGTGATTTAAACAAAATATCATCGAATTAGGCAATATTTTTCGTTTTTCCACGTTTTTGTGAATTTTCAGTTTATTGTTATTAATTCATTAAATATACGATAAAAATGATGCAAACACATAATTGATTAGAAAATAACCTTAAATACTTCATTGCAATAATCATCTATTTGTTTCTCGTAAAATACTGAGTAAGATATTGAATTCTATAGGGGAGAAGTTCTATAATTTTTATTGCATATATCGACGTTTCAGCCGGATTAGAACGGTTTTACGTGTACATCTTCCATCGGTAATATAAATCGAAAATCATGAACATTTTAGTTAATTCTAATGAAAACACATTGCAGGTTTTTATCATTTGTATCGGAGGCAACATTGTAACATATGTCTTTTCTTGGATCTAAAAAATACGAAACCTCGCTATATATGATTCGAAGTTAAAATCCTCAAAGTTTGGTATAATAGTGACTTTTTTCACGTTTTTCATGTAGTTTGATATTACGTAAATATATTCACATTTTACCAATACGTTCGATACTATTTCATGTAGTATCACGATATGTGATTTGGCCTTCAAATCTCAGAATTTCGCATAATATTGCATTTTAAGCAAGTTTTCTTGCATTTTGTTTTGTACTAAAAATCATCGAATTTAGCAATATTTTGACGTTTATCATCCCCTTTTCCTTTATGTGATTTAAACAAAATATCATCGAATTAGGCAATATTTTGCCGTTTTTCCACGTTTTTGTGAATTTTCAGTTTATTGTTATTAATTCATTAAATATACGATAAAAATGATGCAAACACATAATTGATTAGAAATTAACCTTAAATACTTCATTTTCAATCATCTATTTGTTTCTCGTTAAAATACTGAGTAAGATATTGAAAGGGGAGAAGTTCTGTTTTTATTGCATATATCGACGTTTCAGCCGGATTAGAGCGGTTTTACGTGTACATCTTCCATCGGTAATATAAACGGAAAATCAGGAACATTTTAGTTAATTCTAATGAAAACACATTGATTTTTATCATTTGTATTTGAAACAACATTGTCATATGTCTTTTCTTGGATCTAAATAATACGAAACCTCGCTTTATGATTTGAAGTTAAAATCCTCAAATATGGTAATATAGTGACTTTTTTCACGTTATTCATGTAGTGTGATTTTACGTATATATATATTCGTTTTTACCAATATTTCGATACTACTTCATGTTTTCTCACGATATGTGATTTGGCCTTCAAATCTCAGAATTTCGCAAATTTTGCATTTTTAAGCAAGTTTTCTTGCATTTTGTTTTGTACTAAAAATCATCGAATTTAGCAATATTTTGACGTTTATCATCCCCTTTTCCTTTATGTGATTTAAACAAAACATCATCGAATTAGGCCGTTTTTCCACGTTTTTGTGAATTTTCAGTTTATTGTTAATAATTCATTAAATATACGATAAAAATTATGCAGACACATAATTGATCAGAAAATAACCTTAAATACTTCATTTTCAATCATCTATTTGTTTCTCGTTAAAATACAGAGTAAGATATTGAAAAGGGGAGAAGTTCTGTTTTTATTGCATATAACGACGTTTCAGCCGGAGTAGAACAGTTTTACGTGTACATCTTCCATCGGTAATATAAACCGAAAATCAGGAACATTTTAGTTAGTTTTATTGAAAATACATTGATTTTTATCATTTGTATTGGAAGCAACATCTTTATACGTCTTTTCTAGGGTCTAAAAAATACGAAACGTCGCTCTATGATTCGAAGTTAAAATCCTCAAACTTGGTATAATGATGAATTTTTTCACGTTTTTCATGTAGTTTGATATTACGTAAATATATTCATTTTTACCAATATTTCGATACTATTTCATGTAGTATCACGATAAGTGATTTGGCCTTTAAATCTCAGATTTTCGCATAATATTGCATTTTAAGCAAGTTTTCTTGCATTTTGTTTCCTACTAAAAATCATCGAATTCAGCAATATTTTGACGTTTATCATCCCCTTTACCTTTATGTGATATAAACAAAATATCATCGAATTAGGCAATATTTTGCTGTTTTTCCAGGTTTTTGTGAATTTTCGGTTTATTGCTATTAATTCATTAAATATACGATTAAAATGATGCAAACACATAATTGATTAGAAATTAACCTTAAACACTTCATTTTCAATCAACTATTTGTTTCTCGTTAAAATACTGAGTAAGATATTGGAAAGGGGAGAAGTTCTGTTTTTATTGCATATATCGACGTTTCAGCCGGATTAGAGCGGTTTTACGTGTACATCTTCCATCGGTAATATAAACGGAAAATCAGGAACATTTTAGTTAATTCTAATGAAAACACATTGATTTTTATCATTTGTATTTGAAACAACATTGTCATATGTCTTTTCTTGGATCTAAATAATACGAAACCTCGCTCTATGATTTGAAGTTAAAATCCCCAAATATGGTAATATAGTGACTTTTTTCACGTTATTCATGTAGTGTGATTTTACGTATATATATTCGTTTTTACCAATATTTCGATACTACTTCATGTTTCCTCACGATATGTGATTTGGCCTTCAAATCTCAGAATTTCGCAAATTTTGCATTTTTAAGCAAGTTTTCTTGCATTTTGTTTTGTACTAAAAATCATCGAATTTAGCAATATTTTGACCTTTATCATCCCCTTTTCCTTTATGTGATTTAAACAAAATATCATCGAATTAGGCAATATTTTGCCGTTTTTCCACGTTTTTGTGAATTTTCAGTTTATTGTTATTAATTCATTAAATATACGATAAAAATGATGCAAACACATAATTGATTAGAAAATAACCTTAAATACTTCATTTTCAATCATCAATTTGTTTCTCGTTAAAATACTGAGTAAGATATTGAAAAGGGGAGAAGTTCTGTTTTTATTGCATATATCGACGTTTCAGCCGGATTAGAACGGTTTTACGTGTACATCTTCCATCGGTAATATAAACCGAAAATCAGGAACATTTTAGTTAATTTTAATGAAAACACATTGATTTTTATCATTTGTATTGGAAGCAACATCTTTATACGTCTTTTCTTGGGTCTAAAAAATACGAAACGTCGCTTTATGATTCGAAGTTAAAATCCTCAAATTTGGTATAATAATGACTTTTTTCACGTTTTTCATGTAGTTTGATATTACGTAAATATATTCATTTTTACCAATATTTCGATACTACTTCATGTAGTATCACGATATGTGATTTGGCCTTCAAATCTCAGATTTTCGCATAATATTGCATTTTAAGCAAGTTTTCTTGCATTTTGTTTCGTACTAAAAATCATCAAATTCAGCAATATTTTGACGTTTATCATCCCCTTTTCCTTTATGTAATATAAACAAAATATCATCGAATTAGGCAATATTTTGCTGTTTTTCGACGTTTTTGTGAATTTTCAGTTTATTGGTATTAATTCATTAAATTTACGATAAAAATGATGCAACCACATAATTGAGTAGAAATTAACCTTAAACACTTCATTTTCAATCAACTATTTGTTTCTCGTTAAAATACTGAGTTAGATATTGGAAAGGGAAGAAGTTCTGTTTTTATTGCATATATCGACGTTTCAGCCGGATTAAAGCGGTTTTATGTGTACATCTTCCATCGGTAATATAAACGGAAAAACAGAAACATTTTAGTTAATTCTAATGAAAACACATTCATTTTTATCATTTGTATTTGAAACAACATTGTCATATGTCTTTTCTTGGATCTAAATAATACGAAACTTCGCTCTATGATTTGAGGTTAGAATCCTCAAATATGGTAATATAGTGACTTTTTTCACGTTATTCATGTAGTGTGATTTTACGTATATATATTGGTTTTTACCAATATTTCGATACTTCTTCATGTTTTATCACGATATGTGATTTGGCCTTCAAATCTCAGAATTTCGCAAATTTTGCATTTTTAAGCAAGTTTTCTTGCATTTTGTTTTGTACTAAAAATCATCGAATTTAGCAATATTTTGACCTTTATCATCCCCTTTTCCTTTATGTGATTTAAACAAAATATCATCGAATTAGGCAATATTTTGCCGTTTTTCCACGTTTTTGTGAATTTTCAGTTTATTGTTAATAATTCATTAAATATACGATAAAAATTATGCAAACACATAATTGATCAGAAAATAACCTTAAATACTTCATTTTCAATCATCTATTTGTTTCTCGTTAAAATACTGAGTAAGATATTGAAAAGGGGAGAAGTTCTGTTTTTATTGCATATATCGACGTTTCAGCCGGATTAGAGCGGTTTTACGTGTACATCTTCCATCGGTAATATAAACGGAAAAAATCAGGAACATTTTAGTTTTAGTTAATGACATTGCTAATAAAGCTAAGACCCAACCAAAACTGCTCCACAGCCACATCAGGAGAAAAACAGCAGTGAAGGAACAAGTGATGCAACAGAGAAAAAGGAACAACAGATAAAGAGAGAATGACAAGGAGGTGTGAGAAGACCTCAACAAGAGATTCCAGAAGGTCTTCTCAATAGAACAAGGAGAAGCCCCTGCACTAAATGAGGGGGAGGCAAACCAAGCAAAATTGGAGGAATTTTACCTCACCAGTAATGTGGTCAAAATGAATCTGTTGGAGCTGAATGAGACAAAGGCCGTTGGGTCTGATAGAATCTCACCGTGGATACTAAAAGAAGGTGCAGAAAAACTATGTGTGCCTCTCTCTGTGGAGCATAACAGGTCACTGGAAACAGGAGACCTACCGAAAGCTGGAAGACTGCAAATGTTGTCCAAATATACAAAAAGGGTGAAAGTTATGAGGCACTGAACTACAGGCCCCTTTCCCTAACTAGTATACTATGCAAGGTGATGGAGAAGATCGCGAGGAAAAGGCTCGTAGAGCATCAGGTGGGAAATTGGTTTGTAACCAACTACCATCATGGATTCAGATATGGTAAATAGAGCCACACATCTTTAACAGAATTCTATGACCAAGCAACAAAAATTAGGCAAAAAAGACATGGGTGGGCAGACTGTATTTTCTTGAAATGTCAGAAAGGCTTTGATGCAGTTACCCCCCCCCCCCCCAAAAAAAAAAAAAAAAAAAAAAAATAGGCTGTTACAAAAGTTGGAGCAACAGCAAGGAGTATCTGGACTCATGATGCTAATAAACTACAAAGTATGTACAATGACCACAACACAGCAGTTACAACATCAGGATCTGCAGGTTGATACAAGAATTCAACCAACTACGAACCACTTAGTTTGATGAAAGGGAGCAGTAGAACAACAAAAGTACACTTACATCGCATCAGGCTTGGATACCCATGTGCATGGGAAATAGGCTTACAGGTTCCAGAAGATGAGAGGAAATGTCAACACTGTGGAGAAATGCCCGACAGACCACTGGATCATTATCTAACACAGTGCACAGTTACAAACCAATTATGATTTCAACTTAGATTCAACAGAGCAGAAGAAGTTGTTAAACAGATATGGCAAAATCTTGCTGAAGCGACCATACGAGTCATAAATACTCATACTCCGCCCAAGTAAAACAGAAACAAACAACACTTAGTGGGCCAGCCAGAGGCTTAGGGCCCACACAGGAATATCCCAGAAAAAAAGCAAGGACTAAAAGGTAAGGTGCTCCAGTGGATAAGGGGCCTTATCTAAGCAACAGGAAACAGTGAGTAACTGTGAGGGAGGAGACATCAGCGAGGCGAGATGTCACCAGCGGAGTCCAACAGGGCTCTGTACTTGGACCCATCCTGTTTCTAATATATGTAAACAATCTTCCAGAGGGTATAGACTCATTCCTCTCTTTGTTTGCTGATGATGTAAAAATTATGAAAAGAATAAAATTAGATGAAGATAGACAGATACTACAGGATGATCTGAACAAACAAGAGGAATCGTCAAGAAAATGGCTACTAAAGTTCAACTCAGGAGAGTGTAAAGTAATGAAATAAGGTGAAGGAAGCAGAAGGCTGAACACAGTACACAATCTGGGAGGTGAAATCCTGTAAGAGTCAAACAGAGTGAAAGATCTGGGGTTTGATATCACACCTTACTTGTCCCCCAGATGCCCATATGAAAAGGATATCATCAGCGGCATATGCTAGATTGGCCTACATAAGAACTGCCTTTAGAAACTTGTTTAAGGAATCGTTCTGGACCTTGTATATGACTTATGTCAGACCAATCCTGGAATATGCAGCTCCAGCCTGGAGTCCATACCTAGAGTCCATACACAAGACAAAGTTAGAGAAGATTCAGAGTATGCCCCCAGACTAGTTCCAGAACTGAGAGATATGAGCTGCGAGGAAAGACTAAGGGAGTTAAACTCACGTCCCTGGAGAATAGAGGTGTAAGGGGAGACATTATAACAACCTACAAAATTCTCAGGGGAACTGACAGGGGTGGACAAAGACAAACTCTTTAGCACGGGTGGAACACGAACATGGGGACACAGGTGAAAACTTAGTACCCAGATGAACCACAGAGAAATTTAAAAGAGTTTATTTTCAGTGTCAGAGTAGTTAACAAATGGAATGCATTAAGCACTGATGTGGGTGGAGGCAGACTCCATACACAGTTTCAAATGTAGATTTGATAAGGCCCAGTAGGCTCAAGAATCTGTACACCAGTTGACAGTTGAGAGACGGGATCAAAGAGCCAAATCTCAACCCCCGCAAACACATCTAGGTGAGTATATCAAATCAGCACTTGCATGCTCATGTGAATGTCTGAGTGACTGTTTGTGTTGGTATGTGGTTTGTGCTAATTATGCCTGGACCATACATATATAGACTTTATTTATGACACTTTCACTTATTAAAACACATTACAAAGTTCATGAACAGTAACAATTCAACAAAAATTATTCATTTATAGTTTACTTATCTAAATATTTGGTAGCACACTAACCCACACAAAACAATCAACACACTAGATTTCATTTTGCTTATTAGATTCTTGGTGTTTATGCAAGATAAGATCTGTGTTTATGAAAGAGTAATCAGAAGCCGTCGTAGCCCAGCTGTGGGAGCGTCCTCCGCGGCCTCACAGTCCGGAGTTCCACCCAAGCTCATGAATGTCTTCTTTTACTGTTCACGTAATATATGTTTTTTCTTGTTTCCTTTATTTTTAAGATGTGAGCATTAATTTGGAAAACAGTCTAGTTAATTATCACTTTTTATCAAGCAATCTGAAGAGAAAATTGGAGATCAAATCGATATGGATATGACTGTGGAACATTAGTAAGTCTGGGATAATAGTCTTTTGGCGTTGCCTAGATAATAGTCTTTTGGTCACCTAAATGTTTCTCACAACTTTGATGTAAATTATCTGTCCATGTGCACGTGTACCATTCTAGCAGTCTTTATCTTGCTGTGTTAACAGAATCTAGAAATAGCTTTCTAACCTATACTAATCCTGGTGCCTTCTCTTCGTCTCACCTATGTTTAGTGCTTTGCATTTGTCAGTGTTAAAGGAAAAAAAAGTGACCATCTGTCCGACCACTGCTTAAGCACATCTAGATCTACTTGTACTCTCCCTCAAACGTCTTCTTTTGTAAGACTAAAATATTATTTTCTTGCGTTGGTTCATTCATGTGTTGCGTGAGAAAGCAATCATCAATTAATTCTAGAAAATCATCTGCATCATTATTCCCTGTTCTGTTAAACCCGTTTTTTCCGCTAAAATTAAAGTCACCTATTACACAAATACTGTTAGACCTATATGCTTTAGATGTTTCATCCCATAGATGCTTTGCTTCCACTCTGTGTAAATTTGGTGGCGTGTATATAACTCCTATTATAAGATTATTTGCTTTTTCGTCTAATTCTAGCCAAATAGTTTCTGTGTGTGGCTCAGTTTTGATTTCCTCTTTGAGACTACATTTAAAATTTTCCCTAACATATATGGCAACTCCCCCTCCTCATCTAATATATCTATCTGTGTGAAATAGTTTAAATACATTTATCTCATATTCAGCTAATAGTTCTCCATTTTCTACATTCATCCACGTTTCGGTAAGTACAATGATATCTATTTTTTCCGTGCATACAAGAGCATTTAAATCGTTTATTTTGATTTTAAGATTCCTACTGTTCATATAATATACCCTAAGTGTATTGTTATTTTGACGCTCGACTCCTTCCCTGATTATTTTGCCAAGTTGTTTCTCCCGCAAACACGTACTTTTATTACCTCCTTTCTCCATATCAATTCCCATACCACTATCTACTAACAGTTTAAACACAATCAAATCCTTCCCACAACAGGTTCCAAGGAGTTCGCAACAACAACAACAACAACACCAGCCCTGGTCAGATGCACCCCATCTCGAGCATACATGTAATTTCTTCGATAGAAGTGTTCCCAGTTATCTATAAATGATATTGCATTTGATTTGCAAAAATTGTCGAGTCGGGAATTGATACGAAGTGCCCTCGACAAGCATTCATTTCCAACTTCCTTTCTTGGAAGAATGCCCCATATGATCGGGATTCCTCCCTTGCTCTTAACTAATTCTATGGCTGTCTTAAACCTCTGTATCAGTTCCTCACTCCTAATTCGTCTAACATCATTTCCACCGGCACTGATACAAATAATGGGTTTGATCCCATTTCCAGCCATAATATCGTCCTTGTTGTTAACAATATCACCAATTCCTGCTCCCAGATAGCAAACCCTTAACCTTTCCCCCTTATCTCTAGCACAAAAAGTTCAGTCCAGATATCTAACCTGTGAATATCCAACAACTAAAATTTGTTTAGGTACTTCCTTTACTTTGTAAGCCCCTTGAGGGACCTGCGCTCCTTTCGATGTCTTGACTTACGAGGGAACTACCGTCTCCACACAACATTCGTCCTCCAGCACGGTGAATGGATTGGAAGTCCTTATGATATCTGTAGGTGGGCTTGTCAAGGTCTTCCTAACACCCCTTTCCTTTACGACATTCCTGGACGACGACTTTCTACTGTAGCGCTCCTCATTCGCTACTTCTGGACGATGTTTTTGATGTTTACCAGTCTCCATGGTGTAGTGGTAAGACACTCGCCTGGCGTTCCGCGAGCGCTTTGTCATGGGTTCGTATCCTGGCCGGGGAGGATTTACTGGGCGCAAATCCTTAACTGTAGCCTCTGTTTAACTCAACAGTAAAATGTGTACTTAGTTGTAACAACGATTCTTCACGGCGTGGATCGTATTCCAGGGACCTGCCTGAAACGCTACGCGAACTAGTGCTTGTACCAGAATGTAACAACTCTTGTATATATCTCAAAAAAAAAAAAAGTTTCGTCTGTCTTGGCTCCTTGATCTGTCGTCATCCCTAACCTTTACCAGGGACGTCCCTAATGTTCATATGGCTCATTTGAGTACTCCGTTTCCACTTGTGTCCCTCTTGCTCGTGTACCACTCGTGTTAAACAGTTAATTTTGTTTTACCCGGTCAATTTCTCTGAGAATTTTGTAGGTAGTTATCATGAAAAAGTTGATAAGTTTCTTGAATTGCTAAGATTAAAAAACGAAGACGTTTGAAGGAGAGTACAAGGAGATCTAGACGCGCTCAAGCGGTGGTTGGACAGATGGTCACTTTCTTTTGACACTGACAAACGCAAAGCACTAAACAGAGGTGAGGCTGAAGAGAAGGCACCAGGAATAGCAAAGGTTAGAAAGCTTTTTCTTGATTCTGTTAACACAACAAGATGAAGACTGCTAGAATGGTACACGCGCACATGGACAGATAATATACATAAAAGTTGTAAGAAACGTTTAGGTGACCAAAAGACTATTATCTAGGCAACACAGTGTCCCGGACTTACTAATGTTCCACAGTTATATCCATGTCAATTTGATCTCAAATTTTCTCTTCAAATTGTCTGATAAAATGTTATAATTTAATATATTCATTCCAAATTAATACTCACATCTAAATAATAAAGAAACAAGATAAACATTTATTACTTGAACCGTAAAAGAAGACACCGCTCGTGGGTTTGTGGGTGGAACTCCAGACTGCGAGGCTGCGGAGGACGCTCCCACAGCTGGGCTACGATGGCTTCTGATTACTCTTTCATAAACACAGATCTTAT
The DNA here is from genome assembly GCF_020424385.1 of Procambarus clarkii. Taxonomy (NCBI): domain Eukaryota; kingdom Metazoa; phylum Arthropoda; class Malacostraca; order Decapoda; family Cambaridae; genus Procambarus; species Procambarus clarkii. The sequence continues at coordinate 17,753 of NW_025566417.1, forward strand.
CTTGCATAAACACCAAGAATCTAATAAACAAAATGAAATCTTGTGTGTTACTTGTTTTGTGTTGTTAGTGAGTTACCAAATTAATTGATAAGTAAACCGAATATGAATAATTTTTGTTGAAATGTTACGGTTTATGAACTTTAGAATGTGTCTGAATACGTGAAAGTAACGAAAATGATGTCTATATGTATGGTCCAGGCATAATTACCACACACACACACACACACACACACACACACACACACACACACACACACACACACACACACACACACACACACACACACACACACACACACACACACACACACACACACACACACACACACACACACACACACACACACACACACACACACACACACACACACACACACACACACACACACACACACACACACACACACACACACACACACACACACACACACACACACACACACACACACACACACACACACACACACACACACACACACAAACACACACACAGACACACACATTGAACTCATTGATTGTATTGAACTTTGAGTACCTGGTAGAGCTAGGAATTATCCCCCCCCCCAAAAAAAAAGAACTAGGAAACAAAAGGCTGGCATACCGAAAGGGAAATTATGAGGAGATGAGAAGCTTCCTAAGGGAAATACCTAGGGACACAGACCTCAGAGCTAAGTCTGTACAAGATATGATGGACTATGTCACCCAAAAGTGTCAAGAGGCAGTAAGCAGATACATCCCGGCCCAAAAGGAAAAATCCGAGAAGCAAAAGAAGAATCCATGGTATAATAGGGCATGTATGGAAGCAAAGAAACTGAACAAAAGGGCGTGGAGGAACTTCCGGAATAACAGAACATCAGAAAGGAGAGAGAGATACCAGAGAACCAGGAATGAGTATGTCAGGGTGAGAAGAGAATCAGAGAAAAGTTATGAAAATGATATAGCAAACAAAGCCAAGACCGAACCAAAACTACTCCACAGTCACATCAGAAGGAAAACAACAGTGAAAGAACAGGTAGTGAAACTTAGAACAGGCGGGGACATGTATACAGAGAATGACAAAGAGGTGTGTGATGAACTCAACAAGAGGTTCCAAGAGGTCTTCACAACAGAACAAGGTGAGGTCACTGTGCTAGGAGAAAGGGAAGTAAACCAGGCGGCCTTGGAAGAGTTTGAAATTACGAGGGAGGAGGTCAAGAGACACCTGCTGGATCTGGATGTTAGAAAGGCTGTTGGTCCAGACGGGATTTCGCCATGGGTACTGAAAGAGTGTGCAGAGGCACTTTGCTTGCCACTCTCCATAGTGTATAGTAGGTCACTGGAGACGGGAGACCTACCAGAAATGTGGAAGACAGCGAATGTGGTCCCAATATACAAAAAGGGCGACAGGCAAGAGGCACTGAACTACAGGCCAGTATCCTTGACTTGTATACCATGCAAGGTGATGGAGAAGATCGTGAGAAAAAACCTGGTAGCACATCTGGAGAGAAGGGACTTCGTGACAAATCGACAACATGGGTTCAGGGAGGGTAAATCTTGCCTGACTGGCTTAATAGAATTCTACAACCAGGTGACAAAGATTAAGCAAGAAAGAGAGGGCTGGGCAGACTGCATTTTCTTGGATTGTCGGAAAGCCTTTGACACAGTACCGCATAAGAGGCTGGTACATAAGCTGGAGAGACAGGCAGGTGTAGCTAGTAAGGTGCTCAAGTGGATAAGGGAGTACCTAAGCAATAGGAAGCAGAGAGTTACGGTGAGGGGTGAGACCTCCGATTGGCGTGAAGTCACCAGTGGAGTCCCACAGGGCTCTGTACTCGATCCTCTCTTGTTCCTGATATATGTAAATGATCTCCCGGAGGGTATAGATTCATTTCTCTCAATGTTTGCGGACGATGCCAAAATTATGAGAAGGATTAAGACAGAAGAGTACTGTTTGAGGCTTCAAGAAGACCTAGACAAACTGAAGGAATGGTCGAACAAATGGTTGTCAGAGTTTAACCCAACCAAATGTAATATAATGAAGATAAGTGTAGGGAGCAGGAGGCCAAATACAAGGTATCATCTGGGAGAGGAAATTCTTCAGGAGTCAGAGAAAAAAAAAGACTTGGGAGTTGATATCACGCCAGACCTGTCTCCTGCTGCACATATCAAGAGGATAACATCAGCGGCATATGCCAGGCTGGCCAACATACGAACGGCATTCAGAAATTTGTGTAAAGAATCATTCAGAACTTTATATACCACATATGTTAGACCAATCCTGGAGTATACAGCCCCAGCATGGAGTCATTTTCGGTATAAAAAGTCGTAATTTCAAACTGCGAATACGTGCAGAAAGCCAGAATTTGGTTCCAAAATATAACTCAAGGGTCGAATTTTGGATGTTTGGGATATTTTGCAAACAGCAGGGGGGTTTGAACAAAATGTGACCCATCGATGCTTTCAGTAATTGGCATATTTTCAGTATAAAAAGTCGTAATTTCAAACTGTGAATACGTGCAGAGAGCCAGAATTTGGCTCCAAAATATGATTCATGTGTCGAATTTGGGATGTTTGGGATTTTTTGAAAACTGCAGGGAGGGTTTGGGCAAAATGTGATCCATCGCCGCTTTCAGTAATTAGCATATTTTTGGTATAAAAAGTCGTAATTTCAAACTGCGAATACGTGCAGAGTGCCAGAATTTGGCTCCAAAATATGACTCAAGCGTCGAATTTGGGATGTTTGGGATATTTTGAAACTGCAGGGAGTGTTTGGACAAAATGTGATCCATCGCCGCTTTCAGTAATTGGCATATTTTCGGTATAAAAAGTCGTAATTTCAAACTGCAAATACGTGCAGAGAACCAGAATTTGGCTAAAAAATATTGCTCAAGCGTCGAATTTTTTATGTTTTTGATAGTTTGAAAACTGCAGTTAGGGTTTGGGCAGAATGAGATCCATCGCTGCTCTCAGTAATTGGCATATTTTCGGTATAAAAAGTCGTAATTTGAAACTGTGAATTCGTGCAGAGAGCCACAATTTGGCTTCAAAATATGACTCAAGCGTCGACTTTTGGATGTTTTGGATATTTTGAAAACTGCAGGGAGGGTTTGGGCAAAATGTGATCCATCGCCGCTCTCAGTAATTGTCATTTTTTCGGTATAAAAAGTCGTAATTTCAAACTGCGAATACGTGCAGACAGCCAGAATTTGGCTCCAAAATTCAGACTCTGCATCATTTTCTTCAGCCTCTGCATCACTCTCTTGAGCCTCTGCATCACTCGTCTGAGCCTCTGCATCACTCGTCTGAGCCTCTGCATCACTCTTATACGCCTCTGCATCATTCTCTTCAGCCTCTGCATCACTCTCTTAAGCCTCTGCATCCCTCTCTTAAGCCTCTGCATCATTCTCTTCAGCCTCTGCATCCCTCTCTTAAGCCTCTGCATCATTCTCTTCAGCCTCTGCATTCCTCTCTTCAGCCTCTGCATCAGTCTCTTGAGCCTCTGCATCCCTCTCTTAAGCCTCTGCATCACTCTCTTGAGCCTCTGCATCCCTCTCGTGAACTCCTGCATCCCTCTCATGAGCCTCTGCATCCCTCTCTTGAGCCTTTGCAACACTCTCGTAAGCCTCTGCATCCCTCTCTTGAGCCTCTGCATCACTCTCAAGAGCCTCTGCATCCCTCTCTTTAGCTTAGCCTCTGCATCACTCTCTTGAGCCTCTGCATCACTCTCTTGAGCCTCTGCATCCCCTCTATTAAGACTCTGCACCACTCTCTTAAGCCTCTGCATCACTCTATTGAGCTTCTGCATCACTCTCTTGAGCCTCTACATCCCTCTCTTGAGCCTCTGCATCACTCTCTTGGGCCTCTGCATCACTCTCTTGAGCCTCTGCATAACTCTCTTGAGTCTCTGCATCACTCTCTTGAGCCTCTGCATCCCTCTCTTGAGCCTCTGTAACACACTCTTCAGCCTCTGCATCACTCTCTTAAGCCTCTGCATCCCTCTCCTGAGCCTCTGAATCCCTCTCTTGAGCCTCTGCATCACTCTCTTCATCCTCTGCATAACTCTCGTGAGCATCTGCATCACTCTCTTGAGCCTCTGCATCCCTCTCTTAAGCCTCTGCAACACTCTCTTCAGCCTCTCCATCACTCTCTTAAGCCTCTGAATCACGGCCTCTGCATCACTCTCTGAAGCCTCTGCATCCCTCTCTTCATCCTCTGCATCACTCTCTTGAACCTCTGCATCCCTCTCTTAAGCCTCTGCATCACTCACTTTAGCCTCTGCATCACTCTCTTGAGCCTCTGCATCCCTCTCTTGAGCCTCTGCATCATTCTCCTAAGCCTCTGCATCACTCTCTTAAGCCTCTGTATCCCTCTCTTGAGCCTCTGAATCCCTCTTTTGAGCTTCTGCATCTCTCTCTCGAGCCTCTGCATCACTCTCTTCATCCTCTGCATCCCTCTCTTGAGCATCTGCATCACTCTCTTGGGCCCCTGCATCCCTCTCTTGAGCCTCTGCATCACTCTCTTGAGGCTCTACATCACCCTCTTAAGCCTCTGCATCACTCTCTTGAGCCTCTGCATCCCTCTCGTGAACTCCTGCATCCCTCTCATGAGCCTCTGCATCCCTCTCTTGAGCCTTTGCAACACTCTCTTAAGCCTCTGCATCCCTCTCTTGAGCCTCTGCATCTCTCTTAAGAGCCTCTGCATCCCTCTCTTGAGCCTCTGCATCAATCACTTGAGCCCCTGCATCCCTCTCTTGAGCCTCTGCATCCCTCTTTTGAACCTCTGCATCCCTCTCTAAAGCCTCTGCATCACTCTCTTCAGCCTCTGCATCACTCTCTTGAGCCTCTGAATCCCTCTTTTGAGCCTCTGCATCACTCTCTCGAGCCTCTGCATCACTCTACTGAGCCTCTGCATCACTCTCTTAAGCCTCTGCATCCATCTCTTGATCCTCTGAATCCCTCTTTTGAGCCTCTACATCCCTCTCTTGAGCCTCTACATCCCTCTCTTGAGCCTCTGCATCACTCTCTTGAGCCTATGCATCACTCTCTTGAGCCTCTGCATAACTCTCTTAAGTCTCTGCATCACTCCACTGAGCCTCTGCATCCCTCTCTTGAGCCTCTGTAACACTCTCTTCAGCCTCTGCATCACTCTCTTAATGCTCTGCATCTCTCTCCTGAGCCTCTGAATCCCTCTCTTGAGCCTCTGCATCACTCTCTTGAGCCTCTGCATCACTCTCTCCATCTTATGCATAACTCTCTTGAGCATCTGCATCACTCTCTTGAGCCTCTGCATCCCTCTCTTGAGCCTCTGCAACACTCTCATCAGCCTCTGCATCCCTCTCTTGAGCCTCTGAATCCCTCTTTTGAGCCTCTGCATCACTCTCTTAAGCCTCTGCATCCATCTCTTGAGCCTCTGAATCCCTCTTTTGAGCCTCTACATCTCTCTCTTGAGCCTCTGCATCACTCTCTTGAGCCTATGCATCACTCTCTTGAGCCTCTGCATAACTCTCTTGAGTCTCTGCATCACTCTCTTGAGCCTCTGCATCCCTCTCTTGAGCCTCTGCATCATTCTCTTGAGCCTCTGCATCACTCTCTTTAGCCTCTGCATCCATCTCTTGAGCCTCTGAATCCCTCTCATGAGATTCTGCATCACTCTCTTGAGCTTCTGCATCACTCTCCTAAGCCTCTGCATCACTCTTTTAAGCTTTTGCATCACTCTCTTAAGCCTCTGCATCTCTCTCTTAAGCCTCTGCAACACTCTCTTCAGCCTCTGCATCACTCTCTTAAGCCTCTGCATCCCTCTCTTCATCCTCTGCATCACTCTCTTCAGCCTCTGCATCCCTCTCTTAAGCCTCTGCATCATTCACTTAAGCCTCTGCATCACTCTCTTCAGCCTCTGCATCCCTCTCTTGAGCCTCTGAATCCCTCTTTTGAGCCTCTGCATCACTCTCTCGAGCCTATGCATCACTCTCTTCATCCTCTGCATCCCTCTCGTGAGCATCTGCATCACTCTCTTGGGCCCCTGCATCCCTCTCTTGAGCCTCTGCATCACTCTCTTGAGGCTCTACATCACCCTCTTAAGCGTCTGCATCCCTCTCTTGAGCCTCTGCAACACTCTCTTCCGCCTCTGCCTCACTCTCTTAAGCCTCTGAATCCCTTTCTTGAGCCTCTAAATCCCTCTCTTGATCCTCTGCATCACTCTCATGAACCTCTGCATCACTCTCTTGATCCTCTGCATCACTCGCTTGAGCCTCTGCATCACTCGCTTGAGCCTCTGCATCACTCTTTTGAGCCTCTGCATCACTCTCTTGAGCCTCTGCATCATTCTCTTGAGCCTCTGCATCCCTCTCTTAAGCCTCTACATCATTCTCTTGAGCCTCTGCATACGAAACCTCGCTCTATGATTTGAAGTTAAAATCCTCAAGTTTGGTAAAATAGCGACTTTTTCCACGTTTTTCATGTAGTGTGATTTTACGTAAATATATTTGTTTTACCAATATTTTGATAATACTTTATGTTTTCTCACGAATACATAATTTGGCCTTCAAATCTCAGAACTTTGCATAATATTGCATTTCTAAGCTAGTTTTCTTGCATTTTGTTTTGTACTAAAAATCATTGAATTTAGCAATATTTTGACGTTTATCATCCCCTTTTCCTTTATGTATATAAAAAAAATATCGTCGAATTAGGCAATATTTTAACGTTTTTCCACGTTTTTCAGAATTTTCAGTTTATTGTTATTAATTCATTATATGTACGATAAAAATTAAGTAAACACATAATTGATTAGAAATTAACCTTAAATACTTCACTTTCAATCAACTATTTGTTTCTCGTTAAAATAATGAGTAAGGTATTGAAAAGGGGAGAAGTTCTGTTTTTATTGCATATATGGACGTTTCAGCCGGATTAAAGCGGTTTTACGAGTACATCTTCCATCGGCAATATAAAGGGAAAATCAGGAATATTTTAGTAAATTCTAATGAAAACACATTGATTTTTATCATTTGTATTGGAAACAACATTGTCAAATGTCTTTTCTTGCATCTAAATAATAAGAAACCTCGCTTTATAATTTGAAGATAAAATCCTCAAATATGGTAAAATAGCGAATTTTTTCACGTTTTTCATGTAGTGTGATTTTACGTAAGTATATTCGTTTTACCAAAATTTTGATAATTCTTCATGTTTTCTCACGATATGTATGGCCTCACAATATGTTTGGCCTTCAAATCTCAGAATTTCGCACAATATTGCATTTTTAAGCAAATTTTCTTGCATTTTAATTTGTACTAAAAATCATTGAATTTAGCAATATTTTGACGTTTATCATTCCCTTGTCCTTTATGTGATATAAAAAAAATATCGTCGAATTAGGCAATATTTTACCGTTTTTCCACGTTTTTGAGAATTTTCAGTTTATTGTTATTAATTCATTATATATACGAATAAAAATTATGCAAACACATAAATGATTAGAAATTAACCTTAAATACTTCATTTTCAATCAACTATTTATATCTCGTTAAAATACTGAGTAAGATATTGAAAAGGGGGGAAGTTCTTTTTTTATTGCATATATCGACGTTTCAGCCGGATTAAAGCGGTTTTACGAGTACATCTTCCATCGGTATTATAAACGGAAAATCAGGAACATTTTAGTTAATTCTAATGAAAACACATTGATTTTTATCATTTTTGTTGGAAACAACATTGTCATATGTCTTTTCTTGGATCTAAATAATACGAAACTTCGCTTTATGATTAGAAGTTAAAGTTAAGTTAAAGTTATGACTATGTTGGGCGAGTAATAGTCGTGATGACAATGTTGGGAGTGTAATAGTCATGATGACTATGTTGGGAGAGTAATAGTCATAATGACTATGTTGAGGTTTTATAGTCATGATGACGATGTTGGGAGGGTAATAGTCATGATGACTACGTTGGGAGGGTAATAGTCATAATGACTATGTTGGGAGTGTAATAGTCATGATGACTGTGTTGGGAGTGTAACAGTCATGATGACTATGTTGGGAGTGTAATAGTCATGATGACTGTGTTGGGAGTGTAATAGTCATGATGACTATGTTGGGAGTGTAATAGTCATGATGACTGTGTTGGGAGTGTAATAGTCATGATGACAATGTTGGGAGTGTAATAGCGATGATGACTATGTTAGTAGAGTAATAGTCATGATGACTATGTTGGGAGTGTAATAGTCATGATGACTATGATGGGAGTGTAATAGTCATGATGACTATGTTGGGAGTGTAATAGTCATGATGACTATGTTGTGAGATTAATAGTCATGATGACAATGTTGGGAGTGTAATAGCGATGATGACTATGTTAGGAGAGTAATAGTCATGATGACTATGTTGGGAGTGTAATAGTCATGATGACTATGTTGGGAGTGTAATAGTCATGATGACTAGGTTGGGAGTGTAATACCGCATTAAGCGTCGAATTGGGGATGTTTGGGATATTTTGAAAACTGCAGGGAGGGTTTGGGCAAAATGTGATTCGTCGCCGCTTTCAGTAATTGGCATTTTTTCGGTATAAAAAGTCGTAATTTTATACTGCGAATACATGCAGATAGCCAGAATTTGGCTCCAAAATATGGCTCAAGGGTTGAATTTGGGATGTTTGGGATATTATGAAAACTGCAAAGAGGAGGGGTATGTGCAAAATGTGACCCATCGCCGCTCTCAGTAATTGGTGTATTTTGGTGTAAAAAGTCGTAATTTTTAACTGCGAGTACGTGCAGAAAGCCAAAATTTGGCTCCATAATTTGGCTCATGGGTCGAATTTTGGATGTTTGGGATATTTTGTAAGCTGTAGGGGGGTTTGAGCAAAATATGACCCATCGCCGCTCTCAGTAATTGGCGTATTTTCGGTATAAAAATTCGTAATTTCAAACTGCGAATAGGTGCAGAGAGCCAAAATTTGGCTCCAAAATATGGCACAAGTGTCGAATTTGGGATGTTTAGGATATTTTGAACACTGTAGGGAGGGTTTCGGCAAAATGTGATCCATCGCTACTTACAGTAATTAGCATATTTTCGGTATAAAAAGTCGTAATTTCAAACTGCGAATACATGCAGTGAGCCAGAATTTGGCTCCAAAATATGGCTCAAGGATCGAATTTGATATGTTCGGGATATTTTGAAAAATGCAAGGAGGGTTTGGGCAAAATGTGATCCATCGCTGCTTTAATTAATTGGCATTATTTCTGTATAAAAATTCGTAATTTAAACCTGCGAATACGTACAAAGAGACAGAATTTGGCTACAAAATATGTCACATTTTGCCCAAACCCCCCCTTCCCCTGCAGTTTGCAAAATATCCCTAACATCCCAAATTCGACCCTTGAGTCATATTATGGAGCCAAATTCTGGCTTTCTGCACGTATTCGCAGTTTGAATTTACGAAATTTATACCGAAAATATGCCAATTACTGAGAGCAGCGATAGGTCATATTTTGCCCAAACCCCCCCTGCAGTTTTTAAAATATCCCAAACATCCCAAATTCGACCCCTGAGCCATATTTTGGAGCCAAATTCTGGCTCTCTGCACGTTTTCGCAGTTTGAAATTACGATTTTTTTTACTGAAAATATGCTAATTACTGAGAGGGGCGATGGGTCAAATTTTGCCCAAACCCCCTCTGCAGTTTTCAAAATATCCCAAACGTCCCAAATTCGACGCTTGAGCGATATTTTGGAGAAAAATTCTGGCTCTCTGCACGTATTCGCAGTTTGAAATTACAACGTTTTATACCGAAAATATGCCAACTACTGAAAGCGTCGATGAATCACATTTTGCCCAAACCCTCCCTGCAGTTTTTAATGTATCCCAAATGTAAAAAATTCGACCCATGAGGCATAATTTGAAACCAAATTCTGGTTTTCTGCTTGTATTCACAGTTTGAAATTACGACTTTTTACCCCCGAAAATATGCCAATTACTGAGAGCGGCGATTGGTCACATTTTGCCCAAACCCCCTGCAGTTTTCAAAATATCCCAAACATCCCAAATTCGACACTTGAACGACATTTTTAAGCCAAATTCTGGCTTTCTGCACGCATTCGCAGTTTGAAATTAAGACTTTTTATACCGAAAATACGCCAATTACTGAGGAAGGCGTTGGGTCACATTTTGCCCAAACCCTCCCTGCAGTTTCAAAATATCCCAAACATCCCAAATTCGACCCTTGAGACATATTTTGGATTCAAATACTGGCGCTATGCACGTCTTCGCAGTTTGAAATTACGAATTTTTATACCGAAAATGTGTCAATTACTGAGAGCGGCGATAAGTCACATTTTGTCCAACCCTCCCCCCTGCAGTTTTTAAAATATCCCAAACATCCCAAATTCGACGCTTGAGCCATATTTTGGAGCCAAATTCGGGCTCTCTGCACGAATTCGCTGTTTAAAATTACGTCTTTTTATACCGAAAATATGCCAATTACTGTGAGCGGCGAAAGGTCACATTTTGCCCGAACCCCCTGTAGTTTTCAAAATATCCCCAACATCCCAAATTCGACACTTGAACCATATTTTGACGCCAAATTCTGGCTTTCTGCACGTCTTCGCAGTTTGAAATTACGATTTTTTATACCGAAAATATGCCAATTACTAAAAGCGGTGATGAGTCATATTTTGTCCAAACCCCCCTGTAGTTTTCAAAATATCCCAAACATCCCAAATTCGATCCTTGAGCCATATTTTGGAGCCAAATTCTGGCTCTCTGCACATATTCGCATTTTGAAATTACGACTTTTTATACCGAAAATGTGTCAATTACTGAGAGCGGCGATAAGTCACATTTTGTCCAAACCCCCCCTCCCCTGCAGTTTTTAAAATATCCCAAACATCCCAAATTCGACGCTTGAGCCATATTTTGGAGCCAAATTCGGGCTCTCTGCACGAATTCGCAGTTTGAAATTACGTCTTTTTTTACCGAAAATATGCTAATTACTTAAACCGGCAATTTGTTACATTTTGCCCAAACCCCCCACTCCCCTGCAGTTTTCAAAATATCGCAAACATCCCAAATTCGACGCTTGAGCCATATTTTGAAGCCAAATTATGGCTCTCTGCACGTATGAGCAGTTTGAATTTTCGACTTTTTATACCGAAATAATGCAAACTACTGTGGCATAAGCGGCGATGGATCATATTTTGCAAAAAATCCCCTGCAGTTTTCAAAATATCCCAAACATCCCAAATTCCACCCTTGAGCTATATTTTCGTGCCAAATTCTGTCTCTCTGCACGTATTCGCAGTTTTAAATTAGGACTTTTTATTCCGAAAATATGCCAATTAGTGAGAGCGGCGATGGATCACATTTTGCCCAAACACTCCCTGCAGTTTTTTAAAATATCTCAAACATTCCAAATTCAACGCTTGAGTCATATTTTGGAGCCAAAATCTGGCTCTGCACGTATTCACAGTTTGAAATTACGACTTTTTATACCGAAAATGTGCCAATTACTGAGAGCGGCAATGGGTCACATTTTGCCCAAACCCTCCCTGCAGTTTTCAAAATATCCCAAACATCCCTAATTCGACCCTCGAGCCATATTTTGGTGCCAAATTCTGGCTCTCTGCACATATGCGCTGGTTGAATTTACGATATTTTATACCGAAAATATGCCAATTACTGAAAGCAGCGATCGGTCACATTTTGCCCAAACCCTCCCTGCAGTTTTCAAAATGTCTCAAACATCCCAAATTCGACGCTTGAGTCATATTTTGGAGCCAAATTCAGGCTCTCTGCACGTATTCGCAGTTTGAAATTACGTCATTTTATACCGAAAATATGCCAATTACTGAGAGCTGCGATGGCTTACATTATGTCCAAACCCCCTGCAGTTTTCAAAATATCCCAAACATTCCAAATTCAAAGCTTGAGCCATATTTTGGAGCCACGTTGTGGCTCTCTGCACATATACGCGGTTTGAAATTTCGACTTTTTATACCGAAAATATGTCAACTACTGAGAACGGCGATAGGTCACATTTTTCCCAAACTCCCCCCACCCTTGCAGTTTTCAAAATATCCTAAACGTCCCAAATTCGATGCTTGAAACATATTTTGGAGCCAAATTCTGGCTCTCTGCACGTATTCGCAGTATGAAATTAGTACTTTTTATACCAAAAATATGCCAATTACTGAAAGCAGCGATGGATCACATTTTGCCCAAACCCTCCCTGCAGCTTTTAAAATATCCCAAACATCCCAAATTGGACGCTTGAGCCATATTTTGGAGTTAAATTCTGGCTCTCTGCACGTATTCGCAGTTTCAAATTACGTCTTTTTATACCGAAAATATGCAATTTACTGAGAACGGCGTTGGATCACATTTTGCCCAAACCCTTCCTGCAGTTTTCAAAATATCCCAAAAGTCCCAAATTCGACGCTTGAGCCATATTTTGGAGGCAAATTCTAACTCTTTGCACGTATTCGCAGTATGAAATTACTACTTTTTATACCAAATATATGCCAATTACAGAAAGCAGCGATGGATCACATTTTGCCCAAAACCTCTCTGCAGTTTTTAAAACATCCCAAACATCCCAAATATGACGCTTGAGCCATATTTTGGAGATAAATTCTGGCTCTCTGCACGTATTCGCAGTTAGAAATTACGAATTTTTATACCAAAAATATGCCAATTACTGAGAGCGGCGATGGATCACATTTTGCCCAAACCCTCCCTGCAGTTTTCAAAATATCCCAAAACATCCCAAATTTGATCCTTGAGCCATATTTTGGAGCCAAATTTTGGCTCTGCATGTATTCGCAGTTTGAAATTACGTCTTTTTATACCAAAAATATGTCAATTACTGAGAGCGGCGATGGATCACATTTTGCCCAAACCCTCCCTGCAGTTTTCAAAATATCCCAAACGTCCCAAATTCGACCCTTGCGCCATATTTTGGTGCCAAATTCTGGCTCTCTGCACACATTCGTAGCTTGAAATTACGATATTTTATACCGAAAATATGTCAATTACAGAGAGCGGCAATAAGTCAAATTTTGCCCAAACCCCCACCCCTTCCTGCAGCTTTTAAAATATCCCAAACATCCCAAATTGGACGCTTGAGCCATATTTTGGAGCCAAATTCGGGCTCTCTGCACGTATTCGCAGTTTGAAATAACGTCTTTTTATACCGAAAATATGCCAATTACTTAGAGCCGCGATGTGTCACATTTTGGCCAAACCCCCCCACTCCCCTGCGGTTTTCAAAATATCGCAAATATTTCATATTCGACGCTTGACCCATATTTTGAGCTAAATTATGGCTCTCTGCACGTTTTAGCAGTTTGAAATTTCGAGTTTTTATACCGAAAAATTGCCAATTACTGTGAGCTGCGAAGGGTCACATTTTGCTCAAAACCCCCTGCAGTTTTAGAAATATCCCAAACATCCGAAATTCCAACCTTGAGCCATATTTTGGAGCCAAATTCTGGCTCTCTGCACGTATTTATTAATTTAGTAATTTATTTATTAATTTTACTTATTTAATTTAATTTATTTTTTAAGTACTTATTTAATTTAGTAATTAGTAGTTTTATATTAGGACTTTTTTACTGAAAATATACCAATTACTGAGAGCGGCGATGGATCACATTTTGCCCAAACCCTCCCTGCAGTTTTTAAAGTATCCCAAACATCCCAAATTCGACGCTTGAGCCATATTTAGGAGCTAAATTCTGGCTCTTTGCACGTATTCGCAGTTTGAAATTACGACTTTTTATACCGAAAATATGCCAATTACTGAAAGCAGCGATGGATCACATTTTGCCCAAACCCTCCCTGCAGTTTTGAAAATATCCCAAACATCCCAAATTTGACCCTCGAGCCATATTATGAAACCAAATTGTGGCTCTCTGCACATATTCGCAGTTTGAATATACGACATTTTATACCGAAAATATGCCATTTACCTAAAACAGTGATGGTTCACATTTTGCCGAAACCCTCCCTGCAGTTTTCAAAATATCCCAAACATCCCAAATTCAACGCTTGAGCTATATTTTGGAGCCAAATTCGGGCTATCTGCACGTATTCGCAGTTTGAAATTACGTCATTTTATACCGAAAATATGCCAGTTACTGAGAGCGGCGATGGGTTACATTTTGCCCAAACCCCCCTTCAGTTTTCAAAATATCCCAAACATCCCAAATTCGACCCTTGAGCCATATTTTGGAGCCGAATTGTGGCTCTCTGCACATATTCGCAGTTTGAAATTACTACTTTTTATACCGAAAATATGTCAATTACTGAGAACGGCTACAGGTCACATTTTTCCCAAACCCCCCCCCCCCCCTGCAGTTTTCAAAATATCCAAAACATCCAAAATTCGACGCTTAAGCCAGATTTTAGAGTCAAGTTCTGGCTCTTTGCACGTAGTCGCAGTATGAAATTACTCCTTTTTATACCAAAAATATGCCAATTACTTAGGGCGGCGATGGATCACATTTTGCCGAAACCCTCCCTGCAGTTTTCAAAATATCCCAAACGTCCCAAATTCGACCCTTGCGCCATATTTTGGTGCCAAATTCTGGCTCTCTGCACACATTCGCAGTTTGAAATTACGATATTTTATACAGAAAATATGTCAATTACAGAGAGCGGCAATAAGTCACATTTTGCCCAAACCCCCACCCCCCCTGCAGCTTTTAAAATATCCCAAACATCCCAAATTCGACGCTTGAGCCATATTTTGAGGCCAAATTCGGGCTCTCTGCACGTATTCGCAGTTTGAAATAACGTCTTTTTATACCGAAAATATGCCAATTACTTAGAGCCGCGATGTTTCACATTTTGGCCAAACCCCCCACTCCCCTGCGGTTTTAAAAATATCGCAAATATTTCAAATTCGACGCTTGACCCATATTTTGAGCCAAATTATGGCTCACTGCACGTATTAGCAGTTTGAAATTTCGAGTTTTTATACGGAAAAATTGCCAATTAATGTGAGCTGCGAAGGGTCACATTTTGCCCAAAACCCCCTGCAGTTTTTAAAATATCCCAAACATCTGAAATTCCACCCTTGAGCCATATTTTGGAGCCAAATTCTGGCTCTGCACGTATTTATTAATTTAGTAATTTATTTATTAATTTTACTTATTTAATTTAATTTATTTTTTTAGTACTTATTTAATTTAGTAATTATTAGTTTTATATTAGGACTTTTTTACTGAAAATATACCAATTACTGAGAGCGGCGATGGATCACATTTTGCCCAAACCCTCGCTGCAGTTTTTAAAGTATCCCAAACATCCCAAATTCGACGCTTGAGCCATATTTAGGAGCCAAATTCTGGCTCTTTGCACGTATTCGCAGTTTGAAATTACGACTTTTTATACCGAAAATATGCCAATTACTGAAAGCAGCGATGGATCACATTTTGCCCAAACCCTCCCTGCAGTTTTGAAAATATCCCAAACATCCCAAATTCGACCCTCGAGCCATATTATGGAACCAAATTCTGGCTCTCTGCACATATGCGTAGTTTGAATATACGACATTTTATACCGAAAATATGCCAATTACCGAAAGCAGTGATGGGTCACATTTTGCCCAAACCCTCCCTGCATTTTTCAAAATATCCCAAACATCTCAAATTCGCCGCTTGAGTTATATTTTGGAGCCAAATTTGGGCTCTCTGCACGTATTCGCAGTTTGAAATTACGTCATTTTATACCGAAAATATGCCAGTTACTGAGAGCGGCGATGGGTTACATTTTGCCCAAACCCCCCGTCAGTTTTCAAAATATCCCAAACATCCCAAATTCGACCCTTGAGCCATATTTTGGAGCTGAATTGTGGCTCTCTGCACATATTCGCAGTTTGAAATTACTACTTTTTATACCGAAAATATGTCAATTACTGAGAACGGCGACAGGTCACATTTTTCCCAAACCCGCCCTGCAGTTTTCAAAATATCCCAAACTCCCAAATTCGACGCTTGAGCCAGACTTTGGAGCCAAGTTCTGGCTCTTTGCACGTATTCGCAGTATGAAATTACTACTTTTTATACCAAAAATATGCCAATTACTTTGAGCGGCGATGTGTCACATTTTGCCCAAACCCCCCACTCCCCTGCAGTTTTCAAAATATCGCAAAAATCCCAAATTCGACGCTTGAGCCATATTTTCGAGCCAAATTATGGATCTCTGCACGTTTTTTGCAGTGTGAAATTTCGACTTTTTATACCGAAATAATGCCAATTACTGTGAAGGGCGAAAAGTCACATTTTGCCAAAAAACCCCTGCAGTTTTCAAAATATCCCAAATATCCTAAAATCCACTATTGAGCCATATTTTGGAGGCAAATTCTGGCTCTCTGCACGTATTTAATAATTTAGTAATTTATTTACTAATTTAATTTATTTATTTTAATTTATTTATTTAGTATTTATTTAATTTAGTAATTATTAGTTTTAAATTAGGACTTTTTATACCGAAAATATGCCAATTACTGAGAGCGGCGATGGATCACATTTTGCCCAAACCCTCCCTGCAGTTTTCAAAATATCCCAAACATCCCAAATTTGATCCTTGAGCCATATTTTGGAGCCAAATTTTGGCTCTGCATGTATTCGCAGTTTGAAATTACGTCTTTTTATACCAAAAATATGTCAATTACTGAGAGCGGCGATGGATCACATTTTGCCCAAACCCTCCCTGCAGTTTTCAAAATATCCCAAACGTCCCAAATTCGACCCTTGCGCCATATTTTGGTGCCAAATTCTGGCTCTCTTAACACATTCGTAGTTTGAAATTACGATATTTTATACCGAAAATATATCAATTACAGAGAGCGGCAATAAGTCAAATTTTGCCCAAACCCCCCCTCCCCCTGCAGCTTTTAAAATATCCCAAACATCCCAAATTCGACGCTTGAGCCATATTTTGGAGCCAAATTCGGGCTCTCTGCACGTATTCGCAGTTTGAAATAACGTCTTTTTATACCGAAAATATGCCAATTACTTAGAGCCGCGATGTGTCACATTTTGGCCAAACCCCACCACTCCCCTGCAGTTTTCAAAATATCGCAAATATTTCATATTCGACGCTTGACCCATATTTTGAGCTAAATTATGGCTCTCTGCACGTTTTAGCAGTTTGAAATTTCGAGTTTTTATACCGAAAAATTGCGAATTACTGTGAGCTGCGAAGGGTCACATTTTGCTCAAAAACCCCTGCAGTTTTAGAAATATCCCAAACATCCGAAATTACACCCCTGAGCCATATTTTGGAGCCAAATTCTGGCTCTCTGCACGTATTTATTAATTTAGTAATTTATTTATTAATTTTACTTATTTAATTTAATTTATTTTTTTAGTACTTATTTAATTTAGTAATTATTAGTTTTATATTAGGACTTTTTTACTGAAAATATACCAATTACTGAGAGCGGCGATGGATCACATTTTGCCCAAACCCTCCCTGCAGTTTTTAAAGTATCCCAAACATCCCAAATTCGACGCTTGAGCCATATTTAGGAGCCAAATTCTGGCTCTTTGCACGTATTCGCAGTTTGAAATTACGACTTTTTATACCGAAAATATGCCAATTACTGAAAGCAGCGATGGATCACATTTTGCCCAAACCCTCCCTGCAGTTTTGAAAATATCCCAAACATCCCAAATTTGACCCTCGAGCCATATTATGGAACCAAATTCTGGCTCTCTGCACATATGCGCAGTTTGAATATACGACATTTTATACCGAAAATATGCCAATTACCTAAAGCAGTGATGGGTCACATTTTGCCGAAACCCTCCCTGCAGTTTTCAAAATATCCCAAACATCCCAAATTCGACGCTTGAGCTATATTTTGGAGCCAAATTCGGGCTCTCTGCACGTATTCGCAGTTTGAAATTACGTCATTTTATACCGAAAATATGCCAGTTACTGAGAGATGGGTTACATTTTGCCCAAACCCCCCTTCAGTTTTCAAAATATCCCAAACATCCCAAATTCGACCCTTGAGCCATATTTTGGAGCCGAATTGTGGCTCTCTGCACATATTCGCAGTTTGAAATTACTACTTTTTATACCGAAAATGTCAATTACTGAGAACGGCGACAGGTCACATTTTTCCCAAACCCCCCCTGCAGTTTTCAAAATATCCCAAACATCCCAAATTCGACGCTTGAGCCAGATTTTGGAGCCAAGTTCTGGCTCTTTGCACGTATTCGCAGTATGAAATTACTACTATGTATACCAAAAATATGCCAATTACTTAGAGCAACGATTTATCACATTTTGCCCAAACACTCCCTGAAGTTTTCAAAATATCCCAAACGTCCCAAATTCGACCCTTGCTCCATATTTTGGTGCCAAATTCTGGCTCTCTGCACACATTCGCAGTTTGAAATTACGATATTTTATACCGAAAATATGTCAATTACAGAGAGCGGCAATAAGTCACATTTTGCCCAAACCCCCACCCCTCTGCAGCTTTTAAAATATCCCAAACATCCCAAATTCGACGCTTGAGCCATATTTTGGAGCCAAATTCGGGCTCTCTGCACGTATTCGCAGTTTGAAATAACGTCTTTTTATACCGAAAATATGCCAATTACTTAGAGCCGCGATGTGTCACATTTTGGCCAAACCCCCCACTCCCCTGCAGTTTTAAAAATATCGCAAATATTTCAAATTCGACGCTTGACCCATATTTTGAGCCAAATTATGGCTCACTGCACGTATTAGCAGTTTGAAATTTCGAGTTTTTATACGGAAAAATTGCCAATTACTGTGAGCTGCGAAGGGTCACATTTTGCCCAAAACCCCCTGCAGTTTTTAAAATATCCCAAACATCCGAAATTCCACCCTTGAGCCATATTTTGGAGCCAAATTCTGGCTCTCTGCACGTATTTATTAATTTAGTAATTTATTTATTAATTTAACTTATTTAATTTAATTAATTTTTTTAGAACTTATTTAATTTAGTAATTATTAGTTATATATTAGGACATTTTTTACTGAAAATATACCAATTACTGTGAGCGGCGATGGGTCACATTTTGCCCAAACCCTCCCTGCAGTTTTTAAAGTATCCCAAACATCCCAAATTCGACGCTTGAGCCATATATAGGAGCCAAATTCTGGCTCTTTGCACGTGTTCGCAGTTTGAAATTACGACTTTTTATACCGAAAATATGCCAATTACTGAAAGCAGCGATGGATAACATTTTGCCCAAACCCTCCCTGCAGTTTTGAAAATATCCCAAACATCCCTAATTCGACCCTCGAGCCATATTATGGAACCAAATTCTGGCTCTCTGCACATATGCGCAGTTTGAATATACGACATTTTATACCGAAAATATGCCAATTACCGAAAGCAGTGATGGGTCACATTTTGGCCAAACCCCCCCTGCAGTTTTCAATATATCCCCAACATCCCATATTCGACGCTTAAACCATATTTTGGAGCCAAATTCGGGCTCTCTGCACGTAATCGCAGTTTGAAATTACGTCATTTTATACCGAAAATATGCCAATTACTGAGAGCGGCGATGGGTCACATTTTGCCCAAACCCCCCCTGCAGTTTTCAAAATATCCCAAACGTCCCAAATTCGACCCTCGAGCCATATTTTGGAGCCAAATTCTGGCTCTCTGCCTGTATTCGCTGTTTGAAATTACGATTTTTATGACTCAACCATATTCACCGTGAATACACCAAGCAGACGTGGGAGTGGCCGGAAGTGCCTACGGTGTACCATCTATGTGAAAACTTATCAAAACAGGTGGGTTGGTAGTGTGGAGTCATGGAGGGTGAAGTGAGGGGCCAGGATGGACCCTGCAGGCCTCCCATAGTGAGGGGAGGTGGGGGGTGAGTGAGGGGTGTTGTGTGGTCAGGAGAGAGAGGTGGGGGTTACGTGTGTGCCAAATAGTGTTTTGTGTTTTTTTTTGAAAGTTTTGTTGAACAAGTTACGTTGTCAGCGATAATTGGCGCAACATATCTATCATATTGTGAGTACAACACATGTGCAGTGAGTCAGATTACAAGTGTGTGATTCATTCATCATTGTGTTAGTGTCGCCCTGACCCCCGCCCCCACCCTGCGCCCAGGCCGGGAAGTACCTACTCTCCCCCTCCTTCCCCACCCCACCACGTCGCCTCCCCACCCACGAGGCCACCTTGCCACCCGCCCATAGAACCCGGGAGGCTCCCATGTGTGTCTACGCCACCCACCCACCCAATGTATACCCACATATTGTGTAGTGGGTGTATACCCACACATTGTATAGAGGTGGTATATGTATCACCACTCATCTCAGTAGTAAGTGCCACGGCCAGCTGATCATCCCCCCAGCCTCCAACAGCCGCCCACCCTCCAGTCTCCACCCGACGTCCACCCTCCCACCCAGCGCCCGCCCAGCGCCCGCCCATGTCGCAGATCTCAACAGACAGCCAGGCTTCTCCAAGCCAAGATGAGCCATCAAGCAGGGGTAGACAAGGCAGATGTCAGACGTGTGACAAGGTATGCTATATCCGGTTGAGTGACGGTAATGTGCGCAATCATTACCACAACGGAGCCAGGTGTTTGGGTTCTGGGCGCCCTCCCAGGGAGAACACCAATCAACAGCTCACACCGCCCGTAAGGCAAAACACCTCCCAGACCTTCATTCCCACAGAAAATTTATTAGAAGCTATCAAAGCAATATTAGCCAGAACCTTGCAACACATCCCTAAAGCAGCCCGCCCCTATGCAGCAGCCAAATTATCTGCCCTCCTGAGAAAGGTCAACGACTCTCCTGGAACGACCCAAGCATGGCACAACCTCCTAATGTTTGGCAACATATGTCTAGCCACCCCTGCAAGGAGAGACAAAACCTTAGCTGCCTCAGTCATCAAAGCTATAAATGATTTTCTTAGGGAGGACAACCAGGTGCGCCTTCCCACTCGCGCGAGAAACACCCACGGCAGGAAGAGCAACAGTGCCATATCCGAGACATCAAAAATCTGAACATCAGTCAACAAGAAAATAGAAGAAGGAAACACTATTGGCGCAATAAGAGTCATCACCAGTGAGGACTCAATTGCCGACAGAGATGCCGCAACAGCTCAAGCCCTAAGGGAGAAACACCCACCCAGGGCTCCGCGTGAGGACGACATTGTACAAGTGGGGGCTACCGGAGCAGAACCTCTCTGGGGGGCTGAATCTGTGGTCCATAAAGCAGCCTTGTCCTTCCCAACAGGATCAGGAGGTGGGTTCACAGGACTAAAACCTAACCACCTCAAGCAAATGCTCAACCCTGCACTGGGTGACATTGCAAAGAACCTCTTGGTGTAATTAACCAGATTCACCAACACATGTCTAGCTGGCAACATACCAGCGACCATAACTTATCTTTTTTGGAGCATCTCTCTGTGCTCTAAAGAAAAAGGATGGAGGGATCAGGCCAATAGCTGTGGGCAATTCTCTCCGGCGTCTCGTCGCAAAGGCAGCTGCAAGAACAGTTAGTGATGCAGCGGCCAACATGCTGAAGCCAAAACAGCTCGGGTTCGGCATTCCACAAGGATGTGAGGCGGCAGCCCATGCAGCTCGAGCCTTCATCGCCAACATCACAGACGAAAAGGCCTTTATCAAATTAGATTTCAAAAATGCCTTCAATTTGGTGCGGAGGGATGCTGTACTCCGTGCGGTTCATAGTCATTTCCCTTCCCTCTACCCTTTTGTACATTCATGCTACAGTATGGATCTTAAGCTACTTTTTGGCGAACATGAAATTGACTCGCGAGAAGGCGTCCAACAGGGTGACCCCCTTGCTCCTCTCCCTTTCTGCTTAGTCATCAAACAAGTCACAGAGGTCCTGTCCAGCGAGCTTAACATTTGGTTCCTGGATGATGGTACCCTAGCTGGTTCCCAAGACTCAATTCTGGAGGACATCAGAAAAATCCAGGAGCAAGGTGCAGTTTTAGGCCTCACCCTGAACCCTTCTAAATGTGAAATAATATGTTCCAACCAGGGCATCGTAGAGAGAATAGAGGGTCTTCTGTCAAATATCCATAAAACTAAACCTGAAGACAGCACACTCCTAGGAGCTCCCCTGGGGTTGAAAGCCATTGATGAGGTCCTTGATAAGAAAATTGCCGACCTTAAGAGGATGGATGGGAGGATTGAGGATATTGATGCTCATGATGCACTCTACCTCATCACCAGATGTCTATCCCTCCCCAGGTTAACCTACTTTCTGAGGTGTTCACCATCTTATAGTAGCCAAAAACTAAGTGAGTATGACCGGTTACTGAAATCAATGCTAGAAAAAGCCCTTAACCTCTCTCTTGATGACCTACAGTGGAAACAAGCCAAGCCTCTCTTCCCGTAAGACTTGGGGGCCTCGGAGTTCGAACAACAACGCTGTTCCAGCCTTCCTGTCCTCCTTATCAGCATCCGACGACCTTGTGAAGGAAATTCTACCTGCCCCACTTATATCAGCTGGCAGGTGTACATGATCCCAATTTTACACGCTGTGCCACAGAGTGGGCCTCTCGTGCAGGTCCATCACTTCAACCACCATTCCCAAAAACCCACAAGCAATCCAGCTGGGATGGCCCCATTGTAGACCAAGTTGCTGCAGAGTGCTTGGGTGCTGCAACAACACAACATGATATTGCTCGCCTCACAGCAGTAGCAGCCCCACATGCAGGGGATTTCCTGTTAGTAACCCCAATGTCGGCAACTGGCACGCGTCTCACACCACACGCCCTCCGAATTGCTGTGGCCCTCCGCCTTGCTGCCCCAATTCACACCAGATATAGGTGTATTTGCGGCGAGGTGGTGGCTGACAGGTACGGCCACCATGGCCTACTCTGGCAAAGCACAGGGGGATGGCACTCGAGGCATAGTGAAGTTAACGACATCATCAAGATAATTGAACTCCGGCTTAGTAATTATATATCATCCACACAAGCTGAACTGCAGGCCATTCTGGCGTGTTTGGAGGAAGTACGTCATGACGACAAAAATGTTTTTGTATTTGTCGATAGCCGAGGAGCACTGGAGTCCTTAAACAGTCGAAACCCAGTCTTCATGTCTCTAGTTGAGGACTGTAAGAGAAGAATAACTGAGATACAGCTGAAAGGTTATAGTGTGAAATTCATGTGGATTCCATCTCATGTTGGAATAGTGCTCAACGAGGTGGCACATGACTTGGCCAAACGTGCCACATCAGGTTCGTGCCGCCACTTCCAACACTCTTGCAGGTAGGCCGCGACCATTATTCTACGTTTATACTCATATCACCGTGTTGGGAATTTCATTGCGAGTCCATTGATACCAAAATTACATACATACATACATACATACATACATACATACATACATACATACATACATACATACATACATACATACATACATACATACATACATACATGCATACATACATACATACATACATACATACATACATACATGCATGCGTACATACATCCATACATACATGCATGCGTACATCCATCCATCCATCCATCCATCCATACATACATACATGCATACATACATGCATACATGCATACATACATACATACATACATACATACATACATACATACATACATACATACATACATACATACATACATACATACATACATACATACATACATACATACATACATACATACATACATACATACACGTCCAGTCAGCATATAGCTATTTCGGGACAAAATCCAATACAGTTTATATTGGTGAGACGCCACTGTGATGAGGAGTTTAAATATCACAGGAACTGTAGGTTAATGTGTGACATAGGTGAGGTTAGATGAGGCATCTACAAGCATCAGCTGGAGGCTGATGGAGTATTGTGGAGGCTAGTGGTACTATGCCCAGATGTTGGAGGGTGAATTTGACTCTCCCACCCTCCCTCCCCCCCACATTGACCGCAGTACGTCTAAGGTTACTTTCCACTCTCGCTTACCAAGGGTATAACCCCCTCCCCCTCCCCAACACACACACATGCATCAGATTCTTAACTTACAATATTTATGATTTACCAATTTATGTTACTACACTGACTCTCAATTTCACAATATTGTATAACTTTGATGAATCGCTCGTCTATGGGTCATCCAATAATGTTAGCAGACTTCTAGATGTTACCACTGCTAGGTTTAGGCTCGGCTACAAGTACCTCTGGAAGTTTGTAACATCTGATGATGTAGATTTGACTAAATGTAAACTCTGTCAGCAGAACTATTTGCATACTTTGCGTCATTATATAATGGAATGTGAAAAATCGTGGAATTTAAAGATAACAACATCAATAGTGTCCATGAAATGTGTAAGTACGTCATTCATAATGATGTGCTGCCCGAAATCTTAGCGAAGTATCCAAAATTTGCTTACTGCTGCACAATGACAGCACCTTTCAAAGCTGGAGAAATTACTGACCTGGAGAGCGTGCAGAGATCCTTTACTGCTAGAATCCACTCAGTAAAACATCTAAACTATTGGGACCGACTAAAGAGCCTAAAACTGTACTCCCTTGAGCGCAGGTGGGAGAGGTACATAATAATTTACACGTGGAAAATAATTGAGGGGCTGGTCCCAAACCTGCACACAGAAATAACATCACATGAGACCAGAAGACATGGCAGGATGTGCAGAATACCCCCGTTGAAAAACAGAGGTGCAACTGGTACTCTGAGAGAGAACTCTATCAACATCAGAGGTCCGAGACTGTTCAACACGCTTCCACTACACATAAGGGGCATAACTGGCCGACCCCTCACAGTGTTCAAGAGAGAACTGGATAAGCACCTCCAAAGGCTACCTGATCAACCAGGCTGTGACTCGTACGTCAGGCTGCGAGCAGCCGCGTCCAACAGCCTGGTTGATCAGTCCGGCAACCAGGAGGCCTGGTCGACGACCGGGCCGCGGGGACACTAAGCCCCGGAAGCACTTCAAGGTAACCTCAAGGTAAGGTAAGGTACTGTAGGTAATGCATGCACATGACTGTAAAGCTGCTGCCCAGTTGGGTGGGTATGGAGCACATGACTGTAAAGCAGCCGCCCAGTTGGGTGGGTGTGGAGCACATGACTGTAAAGCTGCCGCCCAGTTGGGTGGGTGTGGAGCACATGACTGTAAAGCTGCCGCCCAGTTGGGTGGGTATGGAGCACATGACTGTAAAGCAGCCGCCCAGTTGGGTGGGTGTGGAGCACATGACTGTAAAGCTGCCGCCCAGTTGGGTGGGTGTGGAGCACATGACTGTAAAGCTGCCGCCCAGTTGGGTGGGTGTGGAGCACATGACTGTAAAGCTGCCGCCCAGTTGGGTGGGTGTGGAGCACATGACTGTAAAGCAGCCGCCCAGTTGGGTGGGTGTGGAGCACATGACTGTAAAGCTGCCGCCCAGTTGGGTGGGTGTGGAGCACATGACTGTAAAGCTGCCGCCCAGTTGGGTGGGTGTGGAGCACATGACTGTAAAGCTGCCGCCCAGTTGGGTGGGTGTGGAGCACATGACTGTAAAGCTGCCGCCCAGTTGGGTGGGTGTGGAGCACATGACTGTAAAGCTGCCGCCCAGTTGGGTGGGTGTGGAGCACATGACTGTAAAGCTGCCGCCCAGTTGGGTGGGTGTGCAGCACATGACTGTAAAGCTGCCGCCCAGTTGGGTGGGTGTGCAGCACATGACTGTAAAGCTGCCGCCCAGTTGGGTGGGTGTGGAGCACATGACTGTAAAGCTGCCGCCCAGTTGGGTGGGTGTGGAGCACATGACTGTAAAGCTGCCGCCCAGTTGGGTGGGTGTGGAGCACATGACTGTAAAGCTGCCGCCCAGTTGGGTGGGTGTGGAGCACATGACTGTAAAGCTGCCGCCCAGTTGGGTGGGTGTGGAGCAAGACTAGTAACTGTGCGACTCCTCATAAATGTAAAGTGCCTTGTATAGTGACTGTTGTGAGCCTCTTGTTGAATCACTTGTGACACAAAAGATTACTGATGTGTGTATTTGTGGTGGTGATTAAATATGTATGTGTATGTATATATGTATACGTATGATCATGTACATGTATGCATAAGTATGTGTACATTAATAATTTTGTAACTAGCGTCAAAAGATTGTTATTTGCTTAGCTAAACGAACTAGAGGGTTCAGTTCCTGAACCGATTATGTGCCTCTGTAATCCTTTACACCACCGCCCACGGGATGTGTATTATGGGGTGCATAATAAAGAAAGAAAATGAATGGACCGAACCCCACAATTCATTTAGCTAAGCAAGTTACAATCTTGGTGAGCTTGTTACAAAATTCTGCATCATTCTCTTGAGCCTCTGCATCCCTCTCTTAAGCCTCTACATCATTCTCTTGAGCCACTGCAGCACTCTCTTGAGCCTCTGCATCATTCTCTTGAGCCTCTGCATCCCTCTCTTGAGCCTCTACATCATTCTCTTGAGCCTCTGCATTACTCTCTTGAGCCTCTGCATCACTCTCTTAAGCCTCTGCATTTCTATCTTGAGCCTCTGCAACACTCTCTTGAGCCTCTGCATCCCTCTCTGGAGCCTCAGTATCCCTCTCTTGAGCCTCTGCATCCCTCTCTTAAGCCTCTGAATCACTCTCTTGAGCCTTTGCATCCCTCTCTTGAGCCTCTACATCACTCTCTTCAGCCTCTGCATCACTCTCTTGAGGCCTCTGCATCACTCTAATAAGCCTCTTAATAACTCTCTTGAGCCTCTGCATCACTCTCTTGAGCCTCTGCATCACTCTCTTGATCCTCTGCATCACCCTCTTCAGCTTCTGCATCACTCTCTTAATCCTCTGCATCCCTTTTTTGAGCCTCTGCATCACTTTCTTAAGCCTCTGCATCCCTTTCTTGAGCGTCTGCATCACTCTCTCTTGAACTTCTGAATCCCTCTCATGAGCCTTTGCATCCCTCTCCTGAGCCTTTGCATCACTCTTTTAAGCCTCTGCATCCCTCTCTAGAGCCTCTGCGTCACTCTCAAGAGCCTCCGCATCCCTCTTTTTTGCCTCTGCATCCCTCACTTGAACCCCTGCATCCCTCTCTTGAGCCCCTGCATCCCTCTCTTGAGCCTCTACATCATTCTCTTGAGCCTCTGCATCTTTCTCTTGAGCCTCTGCATCCCACTCTTAAGCCTCTGCATCACTCTCCTAAGCCTCTGCATCACTCTTGTAAGCCTCTGAATCACTCTCTTGAGCCTCTGCATCCCTCTCTTGAACTCCTTCATCCCTCTCATGAGCCACTGCATCCCTCGCTTGAGCCTTTGCATCACTTTCGTAAGCCTCTGCATCCCTCTGTTGAGCCTCTGCATCACTCTCAAGAGCCTCTGCATCCCTCTCTTGTGTCTCTGCATCCCTTACTTGAGCCTCTGCATCCCTCTCCTGAGACTCTGCATCTCTCTCTTGAGCCTCTGCATCCCTCTCTTGAGCCTCTGCCTCCCTCTCTTAAACCTCTGCATCACTCTCTTAAGTCTCTGCATCACTCTCTTAAGCCTCTGAATCACTCTCTTGAGCCTCTGCATCACTCTCTTGAGCCCCTCATCCCTCTCTTGAGCCTCTGCATCACTATCTTGAGCCTCTGCATCACCCTCTTAAGCCTCTGCATCACTCTCTTTAGCCTCTGCATCCCACTCCTTAGCCTCTACCTCACTCTCTTAAGCCTCTGCATGACTCTCGAAAGCCTCTGAATTACTCTCTTGAGCCTCTGCATCCCTCTCTTGAGCCTCTGCATCACTCTTTTCAGCCTCTTCATCCCTCTCTTGAGCCTCTGCAACACTCTCTTCAGCCGCTGCATCACTCTCTTAAGAATCTGAATCCCACTCTTGAGGCCTCTGCATAACTCTTTCGAGCCTCTGCATCACTCTCTTGATCCTCTGCATCACTCTTGTAAGCCTCTGAATCACTCTCTTGTGCCTCCGCATCCCTCTCTTGAGCCTTTGCATCCCACTCTTCAGCCTCTACATCACTCTCTTAAGCCTCTGCATCACTCTTTAGAGCCTCTGCATTACTCTCTTCAGCCTCTGCATCACTCTCTTAAGCCTCTGCTTCCATCTCTTGATCCTCTGCATCACTCCCTTGAGCCTCTGCATCACTCGCTTGATCGTCTGCATCACTCTCTTGAGCCTCTGCATCACTCTCTTGAGCCTCTGCATCACTCTCTTAAACCTCTGCATTCCTCTCTTGATCCTCTGCATCACTCTCTTGAGCCTCTGCATCCCTCTCTTAAGCCTCTACATCATTCTCTTGAACCTCTGCATCACTCTCTTGAACCTTTGCATCACTCTCTTAAGCCTCTGCATCTTTCTCTTCAGCCTTTGCATCACTCTCTTGAGCTTCTGCATCACTCTCTTGAGCCTCTGCATCACTCTCAAGAATCTCTGCATCCCTCTCTTGAGCCTCCGCATCCCTCTCTTGAGCCTTTGCATCCCTCTCTTGAGCCTCTACATCCCTCTCTGGAGCCTCGGCATCCCTCTCTTGAGCCTCTGCAGCACTCTCTTGAGCCTCTGCATCATTCTCTTGAGCCTCTGCATCCCTCTCTTAAGCCTCTGCATCACTCTCTTGAGCCTCTGCATCATTCTCTTAAGCCTCTGCATCACTCTCTTCAGCCTCTGCATCTCTTGAGACTCTGCATCCCCTCTCCTAAGCCTCTGCAACACTCTCTTAAGCCTCTGCATCACTCTCTTGAGCTTCTGCATCACTCTCTTGAGCGTCTACATCCCTCTCTTGAGCCTCTGCATCACTCTCAAGAATCTCTGCATCCCTCTCTTGAGCCTCCGCATCCCTCTCTTGAGCCTTTGCATCCCTCTCTTGAGCCTCTGCATCCCACTCTCTAGCCTCTGCATCCCTCTCTTAAGCCTCTGCATCACTCTCTTAAGCCACTGCAACACTCTCTTAAGCCTATGCATCACTCTCTTGAGCTTCTGCATCACTCTCTTGAGCGTCTACATCCCTCTCTTGAGCCTCTGCATCACTCTCAAGAGTCTCCGCATTCCTCTCTTGAGCCTCTGCATCCCTCTCTTGAGCCCCTGCATCCCTCTCTTGAGCCTCTGCATCCCACTCTCTAGCCTCTGCAACACTCTCTTCAGACTCTGCATCACTCTCATCATCTTCTGCATCCCTCTCTTGAGCATCTGGATCACTCTCTTCAGCCTCTGTATCCCTCTCTTGAGGCTCTGCATCATTCTCCTAATCATCTGCATCACTCTAATGAGCCTCTGCATCACTCTCTTGAGCCTCTGCATCACTCTCTTAAGCCTCTTCATCACTCTTTTTATCCTCTGCATCACTCTCATGATCCTCTGCATCACTCTCTTGAGCCTCTGCATCACTCTCTTGAGCCTCTACATCATTCTCTTGAGCCTTTGCATCACTCTCCTGAGCCTCTACATCACTCTCTTAAGCCTCTGCATCCCTCTCTTAATCCTTTGCATCACTCTCTTGAGCCTCTGCATCATTCTCTTGAGCCTCTGCATCCCTCCCTTGAACTCCTTCATCCCTCTCATGAGCCTCTGCATTCCTCTTTTGAGCCTCTGCATCACTCTCGAAAGCCTCTGCATCACTCTCTTGAGCCTCTGCATAACTCTCTTGAGTCTCTGCATCCCTCTCTTGAGCCTCTGCAACACTCTCTTCAGACTCTGCATCACTCTCTTAAGCCTCTGCATCCCTCTCTTGAGCCTCTGAATCCCTCTCTTGAGCCTCTGCATCACTCTCTCGAGCCTCTGCATCACTCTCTTCATCCTCTGCATCCCTCTCTTGAGCATCTGCATCACTCTCTTGGGCCCCTGCATCCCTCTCTTGAGCCTCTGCATCACTCTCTTGAGCCTCTGCATCACCCTCTTTTGCCTCTGCATCCCTATTTTGAGCCTCTGCATCACTTTCTTAACCCTCTGCATCCCTTTCTTGAGCCTCTGCATCGCTCTCTTGAACTCCTGCATCCCTTTCATGAGCCTCTGCATCCCTCTCTTGAGCCTCTGCATCACACTCTCGAGCCTCTGCATCACTCTCTTCAGCCTTTGCATCCCTCTCTTAAGCCTCTGCATCACTCTCTTGAGCCTCTGCATCCCTCTCCTAAGCCTCTGCATCACTCTCTTGAGCCTCTTCATCCCTCTCTTGAACTACTGCATCCCTCTCATGAGCCTCTCCATCCCTCTACTGAGCCTTTACATCACACTCTTAAGCCTCTGCATCCCTCTCTTGAGCCTCTGCATCACTCTCAAGAGTCTCCACATCCCTCTCTTGAGCCTCTGCATCCCTCTCTTGAGCCCCTGCATCCCTCACTTGAGCCTAAACATCCCTCTCATTAGCCTCTCCATCCCTCTCTTGAGCCTTTGCATCACTCTCTTAAGCCTCTGCATCCCTCTCTTGAGCCTCTGCATCACTCTCTTGAGTCTCTGCATCCCTCTCCTAAGCCTCTGCATCACCTGTCTTGAGCCTCTTCATCACTCTCTTGAGTCTCTTCATCCCTCTCTTAAGCCTCTGCATCATTTTCTTCAGCCTCTGCATCACTCTCTTAATACTTCATGTTTTCTCAAGATATATGATTTGGCCTGAAATCTGAGAATTTCACATATTGCATTTTTAAGCAAGTTTTCTTACGTTTTGTTTTGTACCATTTAGCAATATTTTGACGTTTATCATCCTCTTTTTCTTTATGTGATTTAAATAAAATATCATCGAATTAGGCAATATTTTGCCTTTTTTCCACGTTTTTCTGAATTTTCAGTTTATTGTTATTTATTCAATATATATACGATAAAAATGATGCAAACATGTTATTGATTAGAAATTAACATTAAATGCTTCATTTTCAATCAACTATTTGTTTCTCGTTAAAAAACTGAATAAGATATTGAAAAAGCTAAAGTTCTGTTTTTATTGCATATATCGACGTTTCAGTCGGATTAGAGCGGTTTTATGTGTACATCTTCCATCGGTAATATAAACGGAAAATCAGGAACATTTGAGAGTATTTTAATGAAAACACATTGATTTTTATCATTTGTATTGGAAACAACATCTTTACATTTCTTTTCTAGAATGTAAATAATACGAAACCTCGCTTTATGATTTGAAGTTAAAATCCTCAAATTTGGTAATATAGCGATTTATATAACATTTTTCATGTAGTGTGACGTTACGTAAATATATTCGTTTTACCAATATTTCGACATTACTTCATGTTTTCTCACGATATGTGATTTGGCCTTCAAATCTCAGAATTTCGCAAATTTTGCATTTTTAAGCAAGTTTTCTTGCGTTTTGTTTTGTACTAAAAATCATTGAATTTAGCAATATTTTGACGTTTACCATCCTCTTTTCCTTTATGTGATTAAAACAAAATACCATCGAATTAGGCAATATTTTTCCGTTTTTCCACGTTTTTGTGAATTTTCAGTTTATTGTTAATAATTCATTAAATATACGATAAAAATGATGCAAACACATAATTGATTAGAAAAAACCTTAAATACTTCATTTTCAATCAACAATTTGTTTCTCATTAAAATACTCAGTAAGATATTGAAAATGGGAGGAGTTCTGTTTTTATTGCATATATCGACGTTTCTGCCGGATTCGAGCGGTTTTACGTGTACATCTTCCATCGGTAATTATAAACGGAAAATCAGGAATATTTTAGTTAATTCTAATGAAAACACATTGATTTTTATCATTTGTATTGGAAACAACATCTTTATATGTCTTTTCTAGGATCTAAATAATACGAAACCTCGCTTTATGATTTGAAGCTAAAATCCTCAAATATGGCAATAGAGCGATTTTGTTCATTTTTTTTATGAAGTGCGACTTCACGTGAATATATTCGTTTTTTACCAATATTTCGATACTATTTCATGTAAAAATCACGATTTGTGATCGTGATTAAATATCAGAATTTTTAAATTTTAAATATCTGCCTTTAAATATCAGAATTTCGCTAATATTGCCTTTTAAGCAAGTTTTCTTGCATTTTGTTTCGTACTAAAATTCATCGAATATAGCAATATTTTGACGTTTATCATCCCGTTTTCCTTTATGTGATATAAACAAAATATCATCGAATTAGGCAATATTTTGCCGTTTTTCCACGTTTTTGTGAATTTTCAGTTTATTGTTATTAATTCATTATATATACGATAAAAATGATGCAAACACATTATTGAGTAGAAATTAACATTAAATTTTCAATCAACTATTATTTCTCGTTAAAAAACTGAGTAAGATATTGAAAAAGCGAGAAGTTCTGTTTTTATTGCATATATCGACGTTGCAGCCGGATTAGAGCGGTTTTACGTGTACATCTTCCATCGGTAATATAAACGGAAAATCAGGAACATTTTAGTTAATTCTAATGAAAACACATTGATTTTTATCATTTGTATTAGAAAGAACATCTTTATATGTCTTTTCTAGGATCTAAATAATATGAAACCTCGCTTTATGATTTGAAATTAAAACCCTCAAATTTGGTAATATAGCGATTTTTTTCACGTTTTTCATGTAGTGTGATTGTACGTAAATATATTCGTTTTTACAAATATTTCGATAATACTTCATGTTTTCTCACGATATGTGATTTCGCCTGAAATCTGAGAATTTCACATAATATTGCATTTTTAAGCAAGTTTTCTTACGTTTTGCTTTGTACTAAAAATCATTGAATTTAGCAATATTTTGACGTTTATCATCCTCTTTTCCTCTATGTGATTTAAATAAAATATCATCGAATTAGGCAATATTTTGCCGTTTTTCCACATTTTTGTGAATTTTCAATTTATTCATAATAATTCAATATATATACGATAAAAATGATGCATACACGTAATTGATTAGAAATTAACATTAAATGCTTCATTTTCAATCAACTATTTCCCAGCAAACAATTTTAGGTTGCCACAACATATATGGAATGTAGTTGAAAGGATTGGAAACGTTTATTTTATCGTATCAGATACGATATTGTGTGTGGACTTAAATAGGTTTCCAAAACTTATAACCAAGACCTATGTATCTAACACTAATTTGAGATGTGGCAACTTTACACTCCTAACATGAGTCATTCATAATCCATTCATACACCAATATGAATCTCTTGTGAAAGGTTTGAGCCTAATCTGAACCCTTTTCACATCTTTGTGTTTAAAGTTAAATTTCTCGAAATTAAATTATATTATTTTATATTATATTATTATTTTTATTATATTTTATTTTATATTGTATTATTATTTTTGTTATATTTTTTTTATATTATATTATTGTTTTCAATTTAAATATTAAAACCAATTTAAGGGTAAAAATATCAAATAATTTATATTTCTTTTATTATTTACTAACAAATCAGCAAAAATACAAAAACATATGACCTATATAATTATATATATAATATATATATAAATAATATATATATATATATATATATATATATATATATATATATATATATATATATATATATATATATTTATATATTTATATATTATATATATATATATATATATATATATATATATATATATATATATATATATATATATATATATATATATATATATATATATATATATATTTAAATATGACCGAAAATGTAAGATTAATAATTCTAACACGAATTTTCTCAATCTTTCGTACATTACGCTTCACTGTTGGAGGTAAATCAAAAATTAATTCTCCAAAATTCATTTTTATTTCTAGTCTGACGCGACACGGGCGCGTTTCATAAAACTTATTACATTTTCAAAGACTTTAGTTCACAAATACACAACTGAATAGAACTTACGTATCTCCGATTTTATATCTACATTTGAGTGAGGTGGGAGGGGTGATGTGGCATTAACACAAGACAGAACAAGAGGGGATATTAATAGGGTATTAAGAGTATCAACACAAGACAGAACACAAACAATGGGTATTGAATAGAAGTGTTTGTAGAAAGCCTATTGGTCCATATTTCTTGATGCTTCTATATTGGAGCGGAGTCTTGAGGTGGATAGAATATAGTTGTGCAATAATTGGCTGTTGATTGCTGGTGTTGACTTCTTGATGTGTAGTGCCTCGCAAACGTCAAGCCGCCTGCTATCGCTGTATCTATCGATGATTTTTGTGTTGTTTACTAGGATTTCTCTGGCGATGGTTTGGTTGTGGGAAGAGATTATATGTTCCTTAATGGAGCCCTGTTGCTTATGCATCGTTAAACGCCTAGAAAGAGATGTTGTTGTCTTGCCTATATACTGGATTTTTTGGAGCTTACAGTCCCCAAGTGGGCATTTGAAGGCATAGACGACGTTAGTCTCTTTTAAAGCGTTCTGTTTAGACTAACGTCGTCTATGCCTTCAAATGCCCACTTGGGGACTGTAAGCTCCAAAAAACCCAGTATATAGGCAAGACAACAACATCTCTTTCTAGGCGTTTAACGATGCATAAGCAACAGGGCTCCATTAAGGAACATATAATCTCTTCCCACAACCAAACCATCGCCAGAGAAATCCTAGTAAACAACACAGAAATCATCGATAGATACAGCGATAGCAGGCGGCTTGACGTTTGCGAGGCACTACACATCAAGAAGTCAACACCAGCAATCAACAGCCAATTATTGCACAACTATATTCTACCCACCTCAAGACTCCACTCCAATATAGAAGCATCAAGAAATATGGACCAATAGGCTTTCTACAAACACTTCTATTCAATACCCATTGTTTGTGTTCTGTCTTGTGTTGATACTCATAATACCCTATTAATATCCCCTCTTGTTCTGTCTTGTGTTAATGCCACATCACCCCTCCCACCTCACTCAAATGTAGATATAAAATCGGAGATACGTAAGTTCTATTCAGTTGTGTATTTGTGAACTAAAGTCTTTGAAAATGTAATAAGTTTTACGAAACGCGCCCGTGTCGCGTCAGACTAGAAATAAAAATGAATTTTGGAGAATTAATTTTTGATTTACCTCCAACAGTGAAGCGTAATGTACGAAAGATTGAGAAAATTCGTGTTAGAATTATTAATCTTACATTTTCGGTCATATTTAATAATATATGTCTACAGGAAAGACTGCTACCAAAATATACTAATATATATATATATATATATATATATATATATATATATATATATATATATATATATATATATATATATATATATATATATATTAGTGTAATATATAAGGGTGTAGTGTAATATATATATTATATATAAATATATATATATATATATATATATATATATATATATATATATATATATATATATATATATATATATATATATATATATATATATATATATATATATATAAATAATATATGTATAATATATATATACAAATAATATATATATGATAACAACCTATGATAACCATCTTTGTAACCTATATGTAACTACCTCTTTGTAACAAAGTTCAAATAAAGCAAATATATATGTGTACATACAAAAGAATGGGGGTGGTAGAAGATAATATTAGTGATTAGTGAGTGACCACAAGGTCTCCTCTGAATACTTTTTATTTTCTTCTCCGAGGCTATGGGTCCCCACATTGGCACAAGAGGTCTTCCTCACAAACTTTTTATATATATATATATATATATATATATATAAATAATATATATATAAAGTTAAAACTAGCTAGTTTTAGTTAAAACTAACTAAAACTAGTTAAAACGAGTTAAAATTAACGCAGATATATGATAACTAACAAACCCTACCTAACCTAACTTAACCTATTTAACCTATATATATATATATATGTGTGTGTATATATATATATATTATATATATATATATGTAATATATATATATATATACACATATTATATATATATATATATTATATATTATATATATATATATATATATATATACTTGGCTTATATATATATATATATATACACACACATATATAGATTCTATATAGACACTAGAGAAGATTCAGCGGTATGCCACCAGGCTCGCCACCATTTTCAGTATTCGTCATATCCAAGTCTGTTGTGTGATGCACATGTCTTCTTGCTTAACCACCCTGTAATGAAATATTGTTTGTTACTAATTGATTTCAATAATACAAAATATTTTATTATATAATATTCAATTTATTAAGTAAAAACCCTTTCCATATTATAGAATAAAAACTAAAACATGAATCTTTATAAAACAATAGTATATCCTGCATTATTCCAGCCCATTGTTAGAGATAGTAGCCACCTCTTATTTTGGTTTTCTTTCATTATTAGTGCTCAGAAAATTAAATATATCTACATATTTAGTCAAAATCAATTACATCATTTTATCTTATTCATAGCATAAATGTTCACAAAGATTACTAAAAAGAGATTGAATTAGACTACAGCAAATTGGCAAACTTTACCTTGTATCTGTTTCCACCGAGTTTGTTTGGGGCGTTCTTCAACATATCAGCAATACTTGTCTCAACATCTCTTTCAGTTGCATTAGTGTGGGTGTTGATACAGGCTTTTGGAAATTTACAGGAATTAATTGATATATATAATTATAATTCACTTTGTCAGGAGACAAGAAGCCACAGAGTAATAACATTGTTGGCGTTTATTGAGGTGTTCCCCTGTTCTCCAGTCTTCCTCCGTCCCCTCGTCTCCTTTGTCCTCCCCAGCATTCTCCATTCCCCTGTCCCCACCATCCCCAGTCCCCTCGTCCTCCCCACCATTACCCTCTCCTCTGTTCCCTCGTCTTCCCCACCATCCCCCCTCTCGTCCTCCCCACCATTCTAAACTACCTCATCTGATGCATTCCATAATGGTCTGATGCTTCCATCAGAAAATTGGGAACATCAAATGATCTGATGTTCCCAATTTTCTGATGGGAACATCAAATGATCTGATATTCCCATCACTGAAAAATAAGAACAGCTAAAAAAAAATGATATGAAAAAATAGAAAATAAAATATACTCATGAAATGAACAGTATGGTTAACAAAGCAGCTCAATTGCAATGCAATGTCACAATAACATTTAATAACAATAACATTTAAATATACTTTAAGATATAATCTAGAAGAAAATAAGGACATTGAAACGGTTCATGAACTCGATTTCAATAAAGGACACTATGGGGAACTTTGAAAAATAGTTAATAAGTATAATTAGACAGACTTGTTGCTAGGCAGAGGAGTAAATAATGAGATATATGGCAAATTTTGCAAAATATACAATGAAGGTACACAAACATTCATACCCAAACAAAGCAAAATGCTAGGTAAGAACAAAGCAGTTGGCCCGTAGGGGAAAGAAGATACCCACAAGACTAGAATACAAGTCATTAACAAGCATGCAAGTATAATACATAATACATGCAGACATATATAATCCAAAAAAATGTCAAATTTACGTACTTATTATTACATTACAAATATCCAAGGTTTTGAAGACACGTTTCCTCTTGCGCCCAACGAGGGAATACTGAGACCAGACCCCATAGGTCCCTATCCTCCTCATCATTCGTCTCACTGTGTCTCCACAGCTTGCACCGCCCATTTGAGACAGCGTCTGGACCTGTTAAAGTAATGCATAAGCTGTAAGGTAATAGAGAATAATATATATCTTTCAATCTCAACATTAGATTTTCTAATTTCCAACTGTATTAAATAAATAGCATTAAAATATTTTCCTTCTTAACTATTACAAAAATCCACGAATTTGAGTAACTTTTGCTTTTGTTGTATTTGTACCTTAAACATAACACTGAACAATCAATTATGTGCCACCCCACCTTTCTTCATCCCCAAAAAAACTAATCAAAAGACATATGTACAAGGCTAAAAAAATTAAGCAACACTTACCATACTCAGGCTATAAGAATTAAGGAACACTTACCATACTCTTTTTATATTCACTGTTAACTTTTAGCTCGTGTGACAGACTTTCCACCTGCTCAACAGTTTCAAGTGGGGATGGAAGAATGTCTTCCAGGATTGGTATATCTCCATGTGTTTTTGACATACGGGTTTCCGTCATTTTGACGATATTCAGGATATCCCCTGATAAAAATGTCAATTTTGATAATTCCTTCATTATGTATTCCATTTTTTCTGTTACTGCAAAAAAAATAAATAAAAAGGCTTACTAGAACAAGCATTTAGTGTTGCATATATATGATATATGTATTGATCCTTAGTGGATCCTATTTTAGTGACACATTGGTGTCAGGTCACTGTCAAATGGGCTACTGTCATGTAGCCTTCAATTATGTAACCTCTCCCATTCTATGATAGGGGTGACACAGGGCAGCATCCTTAGACCCCTCCTATTTGTTATATATATCAATGATCTGCTTTATGTCTCTAACATGATTAAACCTGTATTGTTTGATGATACTACCATCATCTACTTAGTTGCTTTACAAGAATGTAAAATTTCAAGTCTGTACTCTCCCTCAATGTATGTATAACAAAAAATAAAGAATAAACACATAATAAATCGGTACTTACTAGATTTTTCGAAAGCAGAGCTAGCCACCAAATAATCATTCGAATTTTCGTCTCTATTACGTAGCAAAGAAGCAGGTCTACGGAAGCCTTTCCTGTTGAGTTCGAAGCCCAGATCACTCGTCTCTGAAATGATATGAAATTATAAGTATTAAATTTAAAAACCAATTAATAAATATGATATTGCTCAATTCCCGATATTTACAAAATAGTTTTAAATACATAAAACTACAAATAGTAATTATTGAATTATTACATTAGCTTATAGCTTTTATGAATGCATTAAAAAATTTTGTTTCACACAATGGAGCGACACCATTTAAAGTGTTTCCATCACCCTGAAGGCTGGTAAAAATATATTACATTAAAATCATCCACAAGTATATGTTACTATCTGTGTATGTAAATGTTTCTCCAGTTACTTAAAGCTTACCAGTTCTGTCTTGTCTTGGAGTTTGAGGGGAAGGTTTTGTACTCGGCCTGTAGATAGACTTGCTGGTTCCACAAGATTCTGTCAGGGGTGGAAGCGTATTAGCATTGTATAGAAAATATTCTCTATAAAAATATTAATCTCTCTAAATATAAAAAAGCAGACAATTCTCCTGCTTCATCTTCCACAACGATGTATTTATTTTCAGATTCAGCCATCTACAAATTTAAACTGATTAGGTACATTTTCTGCAGCACATTATCAGTGTCTAAGAAAATAAGCAGTCACTAATTTTATATAGTAGTACTAAACAACAATGTTAACCTTAATTCTAATATGTTATGATGGTGAACAATACTTTTTACTAAAGTTAAAAGTTTGCAATGTAAGCAAAGAGTATTCCTACAGCTTGCACAAGAATCAAAAACATAATCACAAGAAACTTACTAGTCATAAATCATGTAGTATTGACAAGAAGATATAAGTACTTTCTGTTTTCTTGATTAACATTCCTCTTGTTGATGTGTTAATCCTATACACTTTTTTTAAAAAGTCCTTACGTGGATTAACATTGAAGGCCCCAAGTATTCTTGAATCACAAGGACTAGTAAATATTGGGCTTTGAAAAGGATATACCCTAACAATGAAGTAATTTTCTTCACTTCTTCGGCTGTGTACAGTCCTTAACACTTCACAACAATTATATCCAGGTAACGAATATACATTGTTAGGAAATTTATGAGAAATTTTATTATCTGGAGATGTTTTATAAATCATGGTATTTTCAGCCTCCTTTATTCTTTTTGTAATTTGGACAATTGGATTTTTACTTGATCTGACCATCTTTTTCAGCTGATGCAAATAATTTTCAAATATAAAAGCTGAACAACTGTCAAGAGTACCATGTTCCTCAGCATCTGCTGTTAGGTGAATCAAACTGTGAACATTGTAGACTAGAAAATCTTTCCCATACAGATCACCACACCTTGATACAAAATTCAGCAAAAGGTCATGAGCATATTTGCCGTATTTTAAGGACATACATGTGGGCGAAACAAGAAAACTTATACCAACACTGAGAGTAAGGAAATGATCATACATCTCTTGGGGTAGAATACCTTTCAATACAAGCTTTCCTGTGTAGAGAAGAAACTGTCTGCATTCAGTTGCCTTCCATCTGTCAATTTCTTCCAAACCTCGTGGTTTATGTGCAAAAATATTGGGCACAAAATCTTTTATGCTCACCAATCTAGCACTAATTTCAGAAATCTGGCGGCTACATAATTTAAATGTGTTTTTCCGTATCCAGGTGACAAGAAGTCTCTTCATAACACCAAGGCACACCTGGTGCATATAGTCAATGGGAAACGCTGATATTAAGTCTATGTTCAAGTCACAGAATGGTGATTTACCATGATGATGTTGCGAGTTAGATTGATTACGGAAGCGTGTGTCTGTTCTAATGGTTAAATTTGTTACTTCTGGATATGTCATTTTCCCCATCCAAGTACCTTTCTGTTCACATTTGTCACAGCCATAATAACCTGAAAACAGTTTTATGGACTTCACCATAGCCTTAGCAAGTGCATCACAAATTACACATTGTAATTTTATGTTGATAATTCTGTTACTATACTGAATCCCATGCAACAAAAGGTCATCCATATCAGATATAAAATCATATAAGAAATTTAAATCACTTGGCTTAGAACGTCCATACATGAGGACAACTGGAAAGACTTTCAAAGGTTTAATATTCATTACTGCACAGAGAACTGGCCACAAAGTATCATTTTTGCTTCTAAATATAGGAAGGCCATCAATGTTACATGACAATAATAATTGTCTCAGTCCTTTTATAGTTGCTTTTGGGTCTCTACTTATGTTTTTTAACAGTTCCTCTTTTAACCCAAAGTAGACATATTTCATTCCAGATTTTTGCCGAGTTTCTATGTACCTTTCAGAACTGATTAGTGTCCGAGCTCTTTTTGGTAAGTAGTCAATTCCCATTTGCCTCAAAATTTTTAATAATTCATCAACAGCATTGTGTGTAACACCATTCTTGTTTACCCACTGAATTAATAAATTCTGTGGGTAAACAAGTGAATGATGATTATCATGGTCATCATTCTCCTCCTCACTTTGAGAATTAGATAATACATCATGAATATCAGTAAGATTCATGTGTAAATCATCAATTTCAGAGCCTAATCCAAACTCTTGATTTGACTCGGCTTCAAAAGAACTAATGTCATTGTCTGACGACTCAATCTCTGAACTTGATGCTGCCTCAGTAAGATTAATGGGTTCACTAGTGTGTACAGCTGTATTTGCATGCATTTTGTGTATACGTTTTAGCCTTCTTGATACTTGCATCCATCTGTTGTTGTATTGGAGTCGCTTTTTTCGCTTATACTCGTACATTCTGTTAAAGAGTGTCAAATTTCTACATTAGACTACCATATTACCTATATTATTGTTAATAATGTATTGACAGATGCAATATGTATTAAAATTCTAAAAATAAGTCATGCATTATATACAATGTGTGGGAAACTGTCTGCTGAAAAAAGCTGGTGTGGGGGTTGTTACAAGAGTGAGTAATAATTAAAGCTGGTGCATATAACATCCTTGTCAGGCACATGCAAAAGTGAACACTTCCAGAATTGGAGACATGCAGAAATGTAACATGTGGAAATAGAGGCATGCCAAAACAAAGACATGCACAAATTCAAATTCTTATCTAAATAATTTCTAGTGATTATTATATAAATTATTCCATCAGTACTAGATCAAATATTCAATACCATCCTCCCTTTGGAAAGAGTAATCATGTCCTGTTGGACATTAATTATATGTTGAGATATAATCTAAAAGAA
Source organism: Procambarus clarkii (assembly GCF_020424385.1). Taxonomy (NCBI): domain Eukaryota; kingdom Metazoa; phylum Arthropoda; class Malacostraca; order Decapoda; family Cambaridae; genus Procambarus; species Procambarus clarkii. The sequence goes on from NW_025566417.1 coordinate 59,485, forward strand.
AATAGGGACATTGAAATGGTTGTTAAACTCTATTTCAATAAAGGACACTATAGGGAACCTCGAACCCTGTATTACAAGTGTAAGTGAAAATATTGGAAAAAATAATTAAAGCTAAATGTGAAGAACACCTGGAGACAAATGCTACACTTGCTTACATTTATGAATTGCTTTTAAATACATAGGTCAAATACGAAAGAAATTGTTTAAAACTTTTGTTAGACCACAGCTGGAATATGCAGCGATTGTATGGTGCCCATATCTAAAGAATCACATCAACAAACTGGAAAAGGTATAGACATGCCAATAAGTGGCTCCCAAGTTAGAGGCATAAAATGCCAAAACTAGATGGTAGAATAAAAAGAAGATATTGTAAAAGGTAACCAAACAAAGATGCCACAGAAATATTAGAAAATTAACTTTCGCAAGCAGCGTGGTAGACACGGTTGAAACAAGTTAGGTGAGAGGGTGGTGGAGGCCACTCTTGGCGTTACTCTTGCTTTTTTGAGGATATTTTGATTGTAAACTGATAGACAGGTGCTATTTTGGAGTTTGTTTTTAGCCTGGTGTGCTGTGAAATACTTGCAATGGTATTTAAGTGTGGAATCAATATCAAGTGTGGAAAAGCTTCAGATGGTGCATTCAGATCAGATGGTGCAATCGACTGAGCTACGACAGGGTAAAAGGGTTGAAACCGAACTTCTACTGAACTTCCTGGATCCTTTTACCCTGTTGTAGCTCAGTCAATTTAGGCAGTGTCTGGGATGCTCCCGGACGCAGGTTCGAATCCTCGTCACGGCCCTAGTGGATTTGTTCATTTGATGCCTCACATTATTGTGATCTCTGTGTGTGATGATGTAAGGGCGAAGAGAAAGAACGACCTGTTGACATAGCTCGGGTGCAGGGGGAGGGTTGTGTACAAGCCTGGTTTGTACCTCGGAGAGGCTATGGGATCCAGTAAGATCGTCCTTCCTTTCCTCCCTAGAATCTGGATGTAGCAGGTGCTCAATTGTCAAAAGTGAAAAATTGGGTTTGTCTTCCGAATGCACCATATCGGTAAATTTTTTAATAATCTTTTAAAAATAGTAAATGCCACTATTTTTGCAAAATTATTACAAGATCTATTATTCTAATAAGGGTTTGATAAAATACAGTAGACTGCCTACTGGTTTTACCTATAATAAGGTTTGATACAGATGATTATGAATATATTGAAATGCTCTTATTGTTAAGAAGCAATTTTTTAAAGAGTATTTTGTAATGAGCAGCTCTGAAAATCAGTTGATTACAGATAATGCTACATAATACACTTCATGTGTGTATATGTTACAACAAGTGAGGTATATAATAGTATTTATGAGTAAGATGTAATTGTGTCTGACACTGATAAAATTATAAACCATTGTAAACAATTTGTTCACTTTCAAAACTTGGGTAATTACATATGACAGTGTCAGACCACTGAGGAAGACTTGAAACAGGAATTTCCTCAAGTACTTTCATATTTCAGTAATCTTCAGAAGGAATCATTCCTCCTGAAGATGTATTATTTAAATATGAAAGTACTTACGGAAATTCCTGTTCCAATTCTTCTTTCACGGTCTGACACTCACATTTTTCACCACATGTTAATTTCCGTGATTTACACACAAATTTATATACATACAAATACACACATATATAATATATATATATATATATATATATATATATATATATATATATATATATATATATATATATATATATATATATATATATATATATATATATATATATATATATATATATATATATATACATATATATATATATATATATATATATATATATATATATATATATATATATATATATATATATAAGCACCTTTTTGCATTATTATTTTGTATCAACCCATGTATATCGTGTAACCATCAAATGCATAATAAAGCACAAAAAATATTCAAGGAAGGGGGTGGTAGGAGAAAAGCACACAGAAACTGTATTGGAGGGGATCTAAACATTCCCTCTAATGCGTTATGCGTGGTTTCCTCCGAGGCTATGGTCCCCCTTCTTCCAGCTAGAGGTGGTACTCTTATCTACTATATATATATATATATATATATATATATATATATATATATATATATATATATATATATGCATATAAATAAAAAACAAGTAAATGTAAATAATTTTACCTTGCACCTAGATCCACCAAGCCTGTATGGCGCGCGTTTCAGTACTTCAGAAATCTAGAACTATCTAGAATCTCTAATCTTCAATGAAACAATACATATTATTGCACTTACCAAAACATGGATGTATGTAGAAAATACAGAACTATTAGCTGAATATCAAATAAATGGATTTAATCTATTTCACACAGATAGATATATTAGACCGTGTATGTTAGGTAATACCTAACATACACGCCTCCACACACATTACATTTGAAATGTAGTCTCAAAAAGACTACATTTCAACAGAAACGTGCCACAGACCAGTCACAAAACTGAACCTCGTCGAGGCCAAACGTCTAAATGAGAGCATGAACAAGAAAGAAATAATTTTTTAATTTTAATTTTTAATTTTTAATTTTTTAATTTTTAATTTTCCACTCACACTAGCACTGATGGTTATAATTATATACACTGATGGTTCCCTACACCGCACCACGGGTGCAGCTGGAAGTGCAGTTGTCCTGACAATGGGCGATGGCCTATACTTTGAGTGGGGAGTCCGTATAAACAACTGGGCCTCTACCCTTCAGACTGAACTATTTGCCTTGATCCTTGCACTGAAATGTGTACAAGTCTCAAAACTTGATACATTAATTGTAAGTGACTCCTTATCATCCTTAAATGCTCTCAACTCTTTAAGACATAACTGTAACATGCTTGTGTCGGAAGCTAGACACAAATACAACAAAATTATTAAGGATGGTAACAGAGTCCATTTCATGTGGTCTCCATCTCATGTTGGGCTCCGAATGCATGATAGAGCTGATAAGTTAGCCAAAGAATCTGCCTTTAAAGGAGCCGTTGAGTGTAACCTTGGATTGTCAATGAGCAATCTGAGAGCAGCAGTACACCGAGAACTTCAACAAGATCTTGTAGATCTGAGGCAAAGTGAAATTGACACCAGTAATTCCATCTATCATCATACTATCATGCAAGAGGAGCCACACATCTATGGATCATCCAATAAAATCAGCAGACTTCTAGATGTTACTCTCCACGTTTTTGTGAATTTTCAGTTTATTGTTATTAATTCCTTATATATACGATAAAAATGATGCAAACACATATTGATTAGAAATTAACATTAAATACTTCATTTTCAATCAACTATTTGTTTCTCGTTAAAATACTGAGTAAGATATTGAAAAGGGGAGAAGTTATGTTTTTATTGCATATAACGACGTTTCAGCCAGATTCGAGCGGTTTTACGTGTACATCTTCCATCGGTAATATAAACGGAAAATCAGGAACATTTTAGTTAATTCTAATGAAAACACATTGATTTTTATCATTTGTATTGGAAACAACATCTTTATATGTCTTTTCTAGGATCTAAATAATACGAAACCTCGTTTTATGATTTGAAGCTAAAATCCTCAAATATGGCAATAGAGCGATTTTGTTCATGTTTTTTATGTAGTGTGACTTCACGTGAACATATTCGTTTTTTACCAATATTTCGATACTATTTCATGTAGAATCACGATATGTGATTTGGCCTTTAAATATCAAAATTTCGCATAATATTGCCTTTTAAGCAAGTTTTCTTGCATTTCCTTTCGTACTAAAAGTCATCGAATATAGCAATATTTTGACGTTTATCATCCCCTTTTTCTTTATGTGATATAAACAAAATATCATCGAATTAGGCAATATTTTGCCGTTTTTCCACGTTTTTGTGAATTTTCAGTTTATTGTTATTAATTCAATATATATACGATAAAAATGATGCAAACACATAATTGATTAGAAATTAACATTAAATACTTCATTTTCAATCAACTATTTGTTTCTCGTTAAAATACTGAGTAAGATATTGAAAAGGGAGGAGTTCTGTTTTTATTGCATATATCGACGTTTCAGCCGGATTAGAGCGGTTTTACGTGTACATCTTCCATCGGTAATATAAACGGAAAATCAGGAACATTTTAGTTAATTCTAATGAAAACACATTGATTTTTATCATTTGTATTGGAAACAACATCTTTATATGTCTTTTCATGGATCTAAATAATATGGAACCTCGCTTTATGATTTGAAATTAAAATCCTCAAATTTGGTAATATAGCGATTTTTTCACGTTTTTCATGTAGTGTGATTGTACGTAAATATATTCGTTTTTACCAATATTTCGATAATACTTCATGTTTTCTCACGATATGTGATTTGGCCAGAAATCTGAGAATTTCCCATAATATTGCATTTTTAAGCAAGTTTTCTTACGTTTTGTTTTGTACTAAAAATCATTGAATTTAGCAATATTTTGACGTTCATCATCATCTTTTCCTTTATGTGATTTAAATAAAATACCATTGAATTAGGCAATATTTTGCCGTTTTTCCACGTTTTTGTGAATTTTCAGATTATTGTTATTAATTCATTATATATACGATAAAAATGATGCAAACACATAATTGATTAGAAATTAACATTAAATGCTTCATTTTCAATCAACTATTTGTTTCTCGTTAAAAAACTGAGTAAGATATTGAAAAAGCTAAAGTTCAGTTTTTATTGCATATATCGACGTTTCAGCCGGATTCGAGCGGTTTTATGTGTACATCTTCCATCGGTAATATAAACGGAAAATCAGGAACATTTTAGAGTATTTTAATGAAAACACATTGATTTTTATCATTTGTATTGGAAACAACATCTTTATATGTCTTTTCTAGGATCTAAATAATACGAAACCTCGCTCTATGATTTGAAGTTAAAATCCTCAAATTTGGTAATATAGCTATTATATTAACGTTTTTCATGTAGTGTCACTATACGTAAATATATTCGTTTATACCAATATTTCGATACTACTTCATGTTTTCTCACGATATGTGATTTTGCCTTCAAATCTCAGAATTTCGCAAATATTGCATTTTTAAGCAAGTTTTCTTGCGTTTTGTTTTGTACTAAAAATCATTGAATTTAGCAATATTTTGACGTTTATCATCCTCTTTTCCTTTATGTGATTTAAACAAAATACCATCGAATTAGGCAATATTTTGCCGTTTTTCCACGTTTTTGTGAATTTTCAGTTTATTGTTAATAATTCATTATATATACGATAAAAATGATGCAAACACATAATTGATTAGAAAAAAACCTTAAATACTTCATTTTCAATCAACTATTGTTTCTCGTTAAAATACTCAGTAAGATATTGAAAAGGGGAGGAGTTAGGTTTTTATTGCATATATCGACGTTTCAGCCGGATTCGAGCTGTTTTACGTGTACATCTTCCATCGGTAATATAAATGGAAAATCAGGAACATTTTAGTTAATTTTAATGAAAACACATTGATTTTTATCATTTGTATTGGAAACAACATCTTTATATGTCTTTTCTAGGATCTAAATAATACGAAACCTCGCTTTATGATTTGAAGTTAAAATCCTCAAATTTGGTAATATAGCGATTTTGTTCACGTTTTTTATGTAGTGTGACATTACGTGAATATATTCGTTTTTACCAATATTTCGATACTATTTCATGTTTTCTCACGATATGTGATTTGGCCTTTAAATCTCAGAATTTCGCATAATATTGCATTTTTAAGCAAGTTTTCTTGCGTTTTGTTTCGTACTAAAAGTCATCGAATTTAGCAATATTTTGACGTTTATCATCCCCTTTTCCTTTATGTGATATAAACAAAATATCATCGAATTAGGCAATATTTTGCCGTTTTTCCACGTTTTTGTGAATTTTCAGTTTATTGTTTTTAATTCATTATATATACGATAAAAATGATGCAAACACATAATTATTAGAAATTAACATTAAATACTTCATTTTCAATCAACTATTTGTTTCTCGTTAAAATACTCAGTAAGATATTGAAAAGGGGAGGAGTTCTGTTTTTATTGCATATATCGACGTTTCAGCCGGATTCGAGCGGTTTTACGTGTACATCTTCCATCGGTAATATAAACGGAAAATCAGGAACATTTTAGTTAATTCTAATGAAAACACATTGATTTTTATCATTTGTATTAGAAACAACATCTTTATATGTCTTTTCATGGATCTAAATAATATGGAACCTCGCTTTATGATTTGAAATTAAAATCCTCAAATTTGGTAATATAGCGATTTTTTCACGTTTTTCATGTAGTGTGATTGTACGTAAATATATTCGTTTTTACCAATATTTCGATAATACTTCATGTTTTCTCACGATATGTGATTTAGCCTGAAATCTGAGAATTTCGCATAATATTGCATTTTTAAGCAAGTTTTCTTACGTTTTGTTTTGTACTAAAAATCATTGAATTTAGCAATATTTTGACGTTTATCATCCTCTTTTCCTTTATGTGATTTAAATAAAATATCATCGAATTAGGCAATATTTTGCCATTTTTCCACGTTTTTGTGAATTTTCAGTTTATTGTTATTAATTCAATATATATACGATAAAAATGATGCAAACACATAATTGATTAGAAATTAACATTAAATACTTCATTTTCAATCAACTATTTGTTTCTCGTTAAAAAACTGAGTAAGATATTGAAAAAGCGAGAAGTTCTGTTTTTATTGCATATATCGACGTTTCAGCCGGATTAGAGCGGTTTTACGTGTACATCTTCCATCGGTAATATAAACGGAAAATCAGGAACATTTTAGAGTATTTTAATGAAAACACATTGATTTTTATCATTTGTATTGGAAACAACATCTTTACATGTCTTTTCTAGAATCTAAATAATACGAAACCTCGCTTTATGATTTGAAGTTAAAATCCTCAAATTTGGTAATATAGCGATTTTTTTAACGTTTTTCATGTAGTGTGACATTACGTAAATATATTCGTTTTTACCAATATTTCGATACTACTTCATGTTTTCTCACGATATGTGATTTGGCCTTCAAACCTCAGAATTTCGCAAATTTTGCATTTTTAGGCAAGTTTTCTTGCGTTTTGTTTTGTACTAAAAGTCATCGAATATAGAAATATTTTGACGTTTACCATCCCCTTTTCCTTTATGTGATATAAACAAAATACCATCGAATTAGGCAATATTTTTCCGTTTTTCCACGTTTTTGTGAATTTTCAGTTTATTGTTAATAATTCATTATATATACGATAAAAATGATGCAAACACATAATTGATTAGAAAAAACCTTAAATACTTAATTTTCAATCAACTATTTATTTCTCGTTAAAAACTGAGTAAGATATTGAAAAGGGGAGAAGTTCTGTTTTTATTGCATATATCGACGTTTCAGCCGGATTCGAGCGGTTTTACGTGTACATCTTCCATCGGTAATATAAACGGAAAATCAGGAACATTTTAGTTAATTCTCATGAAAACACATTGATTTTTATCATTTGTATTGGAAACAACATCTTTATATGTCTTTTCTAGGATCTAAATAATATGGAACTTCGCTTTATGATTTGAAATTAAAATCCTCAAATTTGGTAATATAGCGATTTTTTTCACGTTTTTCATGTAGTGTGTTTGTACGAAAATATATTCGTTTTTACCAATATTTCGATAATACTTCATGTTTTCTCACGATATGTGATTTGGCCAGAAATCTGAGAATTTCGCATAATATTGCATTTTAAGCAAGTTTTCTTACGTTTTGTTTTGTACTAAAAATCATTGAATTTAGCAATATTTTGACGTTTATCATCATCTTTTCCTTTATGTGATTTAAATAAAATATCATCGAATTAGGCAATATTTTGCCGTTTTTCTACGTTTTTGTGAATTTTCAGTTTATTGTTATTAATTCAATATATACGATAAAAATGATGCAAACACATCATTGATTAGAAATTAACATTAAATACTTCATTTTCAATCAACTATTTGTTTCTCGTTAAAAAACTGAGTAAGATATTGAAAAAGCTAAAGTTCAGTTTTTATTGCATATATCGACGTTTCAGCCGGATTAGAGCGGTTTTACGGGAACATCTTCCATCAGTAATATAAACGGAAAATCAGGAACATTTTAGAGTATTTTAATGAAAACACATTGATTTTTATCATTTGTATTGGAAACAACATCTTTACATGTCTTTTCTAGAATCTAAATAATACGAAACCTCGCTTTATGATTTGAAGTTAAAATCCTCAAATTTGGTAATATAGCGATTTTTTTAACGTTTTTCATGTAGTGTGACATTACGTAAATATATTAGTTTTTACCAATATTTCGATACTACTTCATGTTTTCTCACGATATGTGATTTGGCCTTCAAATCTCAGAATTTCGCAAATTTTGCATTTTTAAGCAAGTTTTCTTGCGTTTTGTTTTGTACTAAAAATCATTGAATTTAGCAATATTTTGACGTTTACCATCCTCTTTTCCTTTATGTGATTTAAACAAAATACCATCGAATTAGGCAATATTTTTCCGTTTTTCCACGTTTTTGTGAATTTTCAGTTTATTGTTAATAATTCATTAAATATACGATAAAAATGATGCAAACACATAATTGATTAGAAAAAACCTTAAATACTTCATTTTCAATCAACTATTTGTTTCTCGTTAAAATACTCAGTAAGATATTGAAAAGGGGAGGAGTTCTGTTTTTATTGCATATATCGACGTTTCAGCCGGATTCGAGCGGTTTTACGTGTACATCTTCCATCGGTAATATAAACGGAAAATCAGGAACATTTTAGTTAATTCTAATGAAAACACATTGATTTTTATCATTTGTATTGGAAACAACATCTTTATATGTCTTTTCTAGGATGTAAATAATACGAAACCTCGCTCCATGATTTGAAGCTAAAATCCTCAAATATGGCAATAGAGCGATTTTGTTAATGTTTTTTATGTAGTGTGACTTCACGTGAATATATTCGTTTTTACCAATATTTCGATACTATTTCATGTAGAATCACGATATGTGATTTGGCCTTTATATATCAGAATTTCGCATAATATTGCCTTTTAAGCAAGTTTTCTTGCATTTCCTTTCGTACTAAAAGTCATCGAATATAGCAATATTTTGACGTTTATCATCCCCTTTTCCTTTATGTGATATAAACAAAATATCATCGAATTAGGCAATATTTTGCCGTTTTTCCACGTTTTTGTGAATTTTCAGTTTATTGTTATTAATTCATGATATATACGATAAAAATGATGCAAACACATTATTGATTAGAAATTAACATTAAATACTTCATTTTCAATCAACTATTTGTTTCTCGTTAAAATACTCAGTAAGATATTGAAAAGGGAAGGAGTTCTGTTTTTATTGCATATATCGACGTTTCAGCCGGATTAGAGCGGTTTTACGTGTACATCTTCCATCGGTAATATAAACGGAAAATCAGGAACATTTTAGTTAATTCTAATGAAAACACATTGATTTTTATCATTTGTATTAGAAACAACATCTTTATATGTCTTTTCTAGGATCTAAATAATATGGAACCTCGCTTTATGATTTGAAATTAAAATCCTCAAATTTGGTAATATAGCGATTTTTTTCACGTTTTTTATGTAGTGTGATTGTACGTAAATATATTCGTTTTTACCAATATTTCGATAATACTTCATGTTTTCTCACGATATGTGATTTAGCCTGAAATCTGAGAATTTCGCATAATATTGCATTTTTAAGCAAGTTTTCTTACGTTTTGTTTTGTACTAAAAATCATTGAATTTAGCAATATTTTGACGTTTATCATCCTCTTTTCCTTTATGTGATTTAAATAAAATATCATCGAATTAGGCAATATTTTGCCGTTTTTCCACGTTTTTGTGAATTTTCAGTTTATTGTTATTAATTCAATATATATACGATAAAAATGATGCAAACACATAATTGATTAGAAATTAACATTAAATACTTCATTTTCAATCAACTATTTGTTTCTCGTTAAAAAACTGAGTAAGATATTGAAAAAGCGAGAAGTTCTGTTTTTATTGCATATATCGACGTTTCAGCCGGATTTGAGCGGTTTTACGTGCACATCTTCCATCGGTAATATAAACGGAAAATCAGGAACATTTTAGAGTATTTTAATGAAAACACATTGATTTTTATCATTTGTATTGGAAACAACATCTTTACAATCTTTTCTAGAATTTAAATAATACGAAACCTCGCTTTATGATTTGAAGTTAAAATCCTCAAATTTGGTAATATAGCGATTTTTTTAACGTTTTTCATGTAGTGTGACATTACGTAAATATATTGGTTTTACCAATATTTCGATACTACTTCATGTTTTCTCACGATATGTGATTTGGCCTTCAAACCTCAGAATTTCGCAAATTTTGCATTTTTAGGCAAGTTTTCTTGCGTTTTGTTTTGTACTAAAAGTCATCGAATTTAGAAATATTTTGACGTTTACCATCCCCTTTTCCTTTATGTGATATAAACAAAATACCATCGAATTAGGCAATATTTTTCCGTTTTTCCACGTTTTTGTGAATTTTCAGTTTATTGTTAATAATTCATTATATATACGATAAAAATGATGCAAACACATAATTGATTAGAAAAAACCTTAAATACTTAATTTTCAATCAACTATTTATTTCTCGTTAAAAAACTGAGTAAGATATTGAAAAGGGGAGAAGTTATGATTTTATTGCATATATAGACGTTTCAGCCGGATTCGAGCGGTTTTCTGTGTACATCTTCCATCGGTAATATAAACGGAAAATCAGGAACATTTTAGTTAATTCTAATGAAAACTCATTGATTTTTATCATTTGTATTGGAAACAACATCTTTATATGTCTTTTCTTGGATCTAAATAATATGGAACCTCGCTTTATGATTTGAAATTAAAATCCTCAAATTTGGTAATATAGCGATTTTTTTCACGTTTTTCATGTAGTGTGTTTGTACGAAAATATATTCGTTTTTACCAATATTTCGATAATACTTCATGTTTTCTCACGATATGTGATTTGGCCTGAAATCTGAGAATTTCCCATAATATTGCATTTTTAAGCAAGTTTTCTTACGTTTTGTTTTGTACTAAAAATCATTGAATTTAGCAATATTTTGACGTTCATCATCATCTTTTCCTTTATGTGATTTAAATAAAATATCATGAATTAGGCAATATTTTGCCGTTTTTCCACGTTTTTGTGAATTTTCAGATTATTGTTATTAATTCAATATATACGATAAAAATGATGCAAACACGTAATTGATTAGAAATTAACATTAAATGCTTCATTTTCAATCAACTATTTGTTTCTCGTTAAAAAACTGAGTAAGATTTTGAAAAAGCTAAAGTTCAGTTTTTATTGCATATATCGACGTTTCAGCCGGATTAGAGCGGTTTTATGTGTACATCTTCCATCGGTAATATAAACGGAAAATCAGGAAAATTTTAGAGTATTTTAATGAAAACACATTGATTTCTATCATTTGTATTGGAAACAACATCTTTACATGTCTTTTCTAGAATCTAAATAATACGAAACCTCGCTCTATGATTTGAAGTTAAAATCCTCAAATTTGGTAATATAGCGATTTTTTTAACGTTTTTCATGTAGTGTGACATTACGTAAATATATTGGTTTTATCAATATTTCGATACTACTTCGTGTTTTCTCACGATATGTGATTTGGCCTTCAAATCTCAGAATTTCGCAAATTTTGCATTTTTAAGCAAGTTTTCTTGCGTTTTGTTTTGTACTAAAAATCATTGAATTTAGCAATATTTTGACGTTTACCATCCTCTTTTCCTTTATGTGATTTAAACAAAATACCATCGAATTAGGCAATATTTTTCCGTTTTTCCACGTTTTTGTGAATTTTCAGTTTATTGTTAATAATTCATTAAATATACGATAAAAATGATGCAAACACATAATTGATTAGAAAAAACCTTAAATACTTCATTTTCAATCAACTATTTGTTTCTCGTTAAAATACTCAGTAAGATATTGAAAAGGGGAGGAGTTCTGTTTTTATTGCATATATCGACGTTTCAGCCGGATTCGAGCGGTTTTACGTGTACATCTTCCATCGGTAATATAAACGGAAAATCAGGAACATTTTAGTTAATTCTAATGAAAACACATTGATTTTTATCATTTGTATTGGAAACAACATCTTTATATGTCTTTTCTAGGATCTAAATAATACGAAACCTCGTTTTATGATTTGAAGCTAAAATCCTCAAATATGGCAATAGAGCGATTTTGTTCATGTTTTTTATGTAGTGTGACTTCACGTGAATATATTCGTTTTTACCAATATTTCGATACTATTTCATGTAGAATCACGATATGTGATTTGGCCTTTAAATATCAGAATTTCGCATAATATTGCCTTTTAAGCAAGTTTTCTTGCATTTCATTTCGTACTAAAAGTCATCAAATTAGCAATATTTTGACGTTTATCATCCCCCTTTTCCTTTATGTGATTTAAACAAAATATCATCGAATTAGGCAATATTTTGCCGTTTTTCCACGTTTTTGTGAATTTTCAGTTTATTGTTATTAATTCAATGATATATACGATAAAAATGATGCAAACACATTATTGATTAGAAATTAACATTAAATACTTCATTTTCAATCAACTATTTGTTTCTCGTTAAAATACTCAGTAAGATATTGAAAAAGCGAGAAGTTCCGTTTTTATTGCATATATCGACGTTTCAGCCGGATTAAAGCGGTTTTACGTGTACATCTTCCATCGGTAATATAAACGGAAAATCAGGAACATTTTAGTTAATTTTAATGAAAACACATTGATTTTTATCATTTGTATTGGAAACAACATCTTTATATGTCTTTTCTAGGATCTAAATAATACGAAACCTCGCTTTATGATTTGAAGTTAAAATCCTCAAATTTGGCAATATAGCGATTTTTTTCACGTTTTTTCATGTAGTGTGACTTTACGTGAATATATTCGTTTTTACCAATATTTCGATACTACTTCATGTTTTCTCACGATATGTGATTTGGCCTTTAATCCTCAGAATTTCGCATAATATTGCATTTTTAAGCAAGTTTTCTTGCATTTCCTTTTGTACTAAAAGTCATCGAATATAGCAATATTTTGACGTTTATCCCATCCCCTTTTCCTTTATGTGATATAAACAAAATATCATCGAATTAGGCAATATTTTGCCTTTTTTCCACGTTTTTGTGAATTTTCAGTTTATTGTTAATAATTCATTATATATACGATAAAAATGATGCAAACAATAATGATTAGAAAAAACCTTAAATACTTAATTTTCAATCAACATTTCTCGTTAAAAATGAGTAAGATATTGAAAAGGGGAGAAGTTAATTTTATTGCATATAAAGACGTTTCAGCCGGATTCGAGCGGTTTTACGTGTACATCTTCCATCGGTAATATAAACGGAAAATCAGGAACATTTTAGTTAATTCTAATGAAAACACATTGATTTTTATCATTTGTATTAGAAACAACATCTTTATATGTCTTTTCTAGGATCTAAATAATATGGAACCTCGCTTTATGATTTGAAATTAAAATCCTCAAATTTGGTAATATAGCGATTTTTTTCACGTTTTTCATGTAGTGTGATTGTACGTAAATATATTCGTTTTACCAATATTTCGATAATACTTCATGTTTTCTCACGATATGTGATTTAGCCTGAAATCTGAGAATTTCGCATAATATTGCATTTTTAAGCAAGTTTTCTTACGTTTTGTTTTGTACTAAAAATCATTGAATTTAGCAATATTTTGACGTTTATCATCCTCTTTTCCTTTATGTGATTTAAATAAAATATCATCGAATTAGGCAATATTTTGCCGTTTTTCCACGTTTTTGTGAATTTTCAGTTTATTGTTATTAATTCAATATATATGAATATGGAAAATGAGTCTGGAGATCGTCAGCCTCTTCTTCCACGACCTCCAACTCTCCTTCAACTGGGCAGGAAGACAGGAGTCTCACACTCTCACAGGAGGGCCTCTTCACCACGTCGGCACCTCTCCTTCACTGTCCTGTCATCCGTACCCACTGTCCTCTCTGACAGTCCTGGACACAAGCTGCCTTGCAGCCTATTCTACTATTAAAGTAATAAAGTCTTGCTGCCACATACACAAGTAAATATTGTGGCCTAACTAGCCTACTCATACAAGGGGTAATGGGAGGGAAAAATGATCTACCTTACACTCCTGGCTCACGACGCCTGTCCCTCGATGGTGTGAGGGTTCCACGCTTCCTTGGGTCGATCCTCGACGATCCAGGACGTTCCACAGGTCCTCAGGTGTCGTGAAGCCTTCGCGTCGTCGCCGTTCCAATCCCTGAGATTCAGCTGCCCCAATCCTGGTTCATCGATGGGCGCTGAGCTAGTCTCTATTTTTCCCCACACTCGCTTCTCCCACAGGGCGTCGCTCCTTGTCCTAGGCACGGTGTCGTCCTTCCAAGATTCTCAGTGGATGTGACCCCAGTCACAGCTAGGCTCGCTCGCCCACCTTCCAGACCTCTACGTCCAGCCAGCGGCGCCGCCCAGCGTCGTCGCCGACTATTTTCCAAGTTTGGCACTTCTCTGCTCACTGAACTTGGTTCCTCTTTGGCTTCCCAGAAGCGCAGGGTCTCCAATAACTATGATGGCGGCGATGGCCAGCTCAATCCACTGAACAAGGCTTGCAGAGCCTCCAATTCTTGAGAGCAGACCGAGGCGCGTCCTGTCGCTTCCACGGTCAGAACAACTCTGACGTTGGCGCCGCCCGGGGCACTCGGTGACGTCATGGCGGGCCCTGATTTGTCGCCCGCGACCTACGTCGACCAATCCGCGATCGACTAATGTCCCTTCCAAAAAGGTCACATCTGCCGTAGGGGATACTGTTTCATTTTATAACAGGGCGCCAATTTTCCTTTATTTACAACTTATAATATAACCTCCTTCCACTAAATGGCAGCCGGTCTGGTCGCCACATATATCATTAGACTCCCTGAACCTCAGAGAATCAGTAGGGAGAGCTGATATGACTCTTTAAGCCGGCAAACGGAAGAAATAGGAGAGGGCACCGTAACAATATATACGATAAAAATGATGCAAACACATAATTGATTAGAAATTAACATTAAATGCTTCATTTTCAATCAACTATTTGTTTCTCGTTAAAAAAATGAGTAAGATTTTGAAAAAGCTAAAGTTCAGTTTTTATTGCATATATCGACGTTTCAGCCGGATTAGAGCGGTTTTATGTGTACATCTTCCATCGGTAATATAAACGGAAAATCAGGAACATTCTAGTTAATTTTATTGAAAACACATTGATTTTTATCATTTGTATTGGAAACAACATTTTTATGTCTTTTCTAGGATCTAAATAATACGAAACCTCACTCTATGATTTAAAGTTAAAATCCTCAAATTTGGTAATATAGCGATTTTGTTCATGTTTTTTATGTAGTGTGACCACGTGAATATATTCGTTTTTTACCAATATTTCGATACTAATTCATGTAGAATCACGATATGTGATTTGGCCTTTAAATATCAGAATTTCGCATAATATTGCCTTTTAAGCAAGTTTTCTTGCATTTCCTTTCGTACTAAAAGTCATCAAATATAGCAATATTTTGACGTTTATCATTCCCCTTTTCCTTTATGTGATATAAACAAAATATCATCGAATTAGGCAATATTTTGCAGTTTTTCCACGCTTTTGTGAATTTTCAGTTTATTGTTATTAATTCATGATATATACGATAAAAATGATGCAAACACATTATTGATTAGAAATTAACATTAAATACTTCGTTTTCAATCAACTATTTGTTTCTTGTTAAAATACTCAGTAAGATAATGAACAGGGAAGGAGTTCCGTTTTTATTGCATATATCGACGTTTCAGCCGGATTAAAGCGGTTTTACGTGTACATCTTCCATCGGTAATATAAACGGAAAATCAGGAACATTTTCGTTAATTCTAATGAAAACACATTGATTTTTATCATTTGTATTAGAAACAACATCTTTATATGTTTTTCCTAGGATCTAAATAATATGGAACCTCGCTCTATGATTTGAAATTAAAATCCTCAAATTTGGTAATATAGCGATTTTTTTACATTTTTCATGTAGTGTCATTGTACGTAAATATATTCCATTTTACCAATATTTCGATAATACATGATGTTTTCTCACGATATGTGATTTGGCCTGAAATCTGAGAATTTCGCATAATATTGCATTTTTAAGCAAGTTTTCTTACGTTTTGTTTTGTACTAAAAGTCATTGAATTTAGCAATATTTTGACGTTCATCATCATCTTTTCCTTTATGTGATATAAACAAAATACCATCGAATTAGGCAATATTTTTCCGTTTTTCCACGTTTTTGTGAATTTTCAGTTTATTGTTAATAATTCATTATATATACGATAAAAATGATACAAACACATAATTGATTAGAAAAAAACTTAAATACTTCATTTTCAATCAACTATTTGTTTCTCGTTATAAAACTGAGTAAGATATTGAAAAGGGGAGAAGTTATGATTTTATTGCATATATAGACGTTTCAGCCGGATTCGAGCGGTTTTATGTGTACATCTTACATCGGCAATATAAACGGAAAATCAGGAACATTTTAGTTTATTCTAATGAAACACATTGATTTTTATCATTTGTATTGGAAACAACATCTTTATATGTCTTTTCTTGGATCTAAATAATATGGAACCTCGCTTTATGATTTGAAATTAAAATCGTCAAATTTGGTAATATAGCGATTTTTTTCACGTTTTTCATGTAGTGTGTTTGTACGAAAATATATTCGTTTTTACCAATATTTCGATAATACTTTATGTTTTCTCACGATATGTGATTTGGCCTGAAATCTTAGAATTTCCCATAATATTGCATTTTTAAGCAAGTTTTCTTACGTTTTGTTTTGTACTAAAAATCATTGAATTTAGCAATATTTTGACGTTTATCTTCCTCTTTTCCTTTATGTGATTTAAATAAAATATCATCGAATTAGGCAATATTTTGATTAGAAATTTTGATCGTAATTGATTAGAACTTAACATTAAATGCTTCATTTTCAATCAACTATTTGTTTCTCGTTAAAAACTGAGTAAGATATTGAAAAAAGCGAGGAGTTTTTTTTATTGCATATATCGACGTTTCAGCCGGATTAGAGCGATTTTACGTGTACATCTTCCATCGGTAATATAAACGGAAAATCAGGAACATTTTAGAGTATTTTAATGAAAACACATTGATTTTTATCATTTGTATTGGAAACAACATCTTTACATGTCTTTTTTAGAATCTAAATAATACGAAACCTCGCTTAATGATTTGAAGTTAAAATCCTCAAATTTGGTAATAGAGCGATTTTTTAACGTTTTTCATGTAGTGTAACATTACGTAAATATTTTCGTTTTTACCAATATCTCGATACTACTTAATGTTTTCTCACGATATGTGATTTGGCCTTCAAATCTCAGAATTTCGCAAATTTTGCATTTTTCTTGCGTTTTGTTTTGTACTAAAAGTCATCGAATATAGAAATATTTTGACGTTTACCATCCTTTTTTCCTTTATGTGATATAAACAAAATATCATCGAATTAGGCAATATTTTGCCGTTTTTCCACGTTTTTGTGAATTTTCATTTTATTGTTATTAATTCTTTATATATATACGATAAAAATGATGCAAACACATTATTGATTAGAAATTAACATTAAATACTTCATTTTCAATCAACTATTTATTTCTCGTTAAAAAACTGAGTAAGATATTGAAAAAGCGATAAGTTATGATTTTATTGCATATATCGACGTTTCAGCCGGATTCGAGCGGTTTTACGTGTACATCTTCCATCGGTAATATAAACGAAAAATCAGGAACATTTTAGTTAATTCTATTGAAAACACATTGATTTTTTTCATTTGTATTAGAAACAACATCTTTATATGTCTCTTCTAGGATCTAAATAATATGGAACCTCGCTTTATGATTTGAAATTAAAATTCTCAAATTTGGTAATGTAGCGATTTTTTTCACGTTTTTCATGTAGTGTGTCATGTAGTGTTCATCTTGAGTGTCTGCATCACTCTCCTAAGCCTCTGAATCCCTCTCTTGAGCCTCTGCATCTCTCTCTTGAGCCTTTGCATCACTCTCTTGAGCCTGTGCATCACTCTCTTGAGCCTCTGCATCACACCCTTGAGCCTCTCCAAGGCTCTCTTGATCCTCTGCATCACTCTCGTAAGCCTCTGCATCACTCGCTTGAGCCTCTGCATAACTCTCTTGAGCCTCTGCATCCCTCTCTTGAGCATCTGCAACACTCTCTTCAGCCTCTGCATCACTCTCTTCATCACTCTCTTCAGTTTCTGCATCACTCTCTTCATCCTCTGTATCCCTCTCCTATGCCTCCGCATCACTCTGCATCCCTCTCTTGAGCCTTTGCATCATTCTGTTAAGCCTCTACATCCCTCTCTTGAACCACTGCATCATTCTCATAAGCCTCTGCATCACTCTCTTGAGCCTCTGCATTACTCTCTTGATCTTCTGCATCACTCTCCTGAGCCTCTGCATGACTCTCTTGAGCCTCTGCATCACCCACTTGAGCCTCTGCATCCCTCTTCTAAGCCTCTACATCATTCTCTTGAGCCTCTGCATCACTCTCTGGAGCCTCTGCATCACTTTCTTGAGCATCTGCATCCCTCTCTGGAGCCTCTGCATCCCTCACTTGAGCCTCTGCATCCCTCTCATAAGCCTTTGCATCACTCACTTAACCTCTGCATCACTCTCGTAAATCTCTGAATCACTCTCTTGAACCTCAGCATCCCTCTCTTGAGCCTCTGCATCACTCTCTTCAGCCTCTGCATTCCTCTCTTTAGCCTCGGCATCATTCTCCTAAGCCTCTGCATCACTCTCCTGAGCCTCTGCATCACTCACTTTAGCCTCTGCATCACTCTCTTGAGCCTCTGCATCACTCTCTTAAGCCTCTGCAACTCTCTCTTCAGCGTCTGCATCACTCTCTTACGCTTCTGCATCCCTCTCTTGATCCTCTACATCACTCTCTTGAGCCTATGCATAACTCTCTTGAGCCTCTGCATCACTCTCATGAGCCTCTGCATTCTCTATTGAGCCTCTGCAACACTCTCTTCAGCTTTTGCATCACTCTCTTTAGCCTCTGCACCCCTCTCTTAAGCCTCTGCATCCCTCGCTTAAGCCTCTGCATAACTCTCTTGCGTCTCTGCATCTCTCTCTTGAGCATCTGAACCCCTCTCTTGAGACTCTGCATCACTCTCTTCATCCTCTGTATCCCTCTCCTATGCCTCTGCATCACTCTGCATCCCTCTCTTGAGCCTTTGCATCACTCTCTTAAGCCTCTGCATCCTTCTCTTGAACCACTGCATCATTCTCGTAAGCCTCTGCATCACTCTCTTGAGCCTGTGCATAACTCTCCTGAGTGTCTGCATCACTCTCTTGAGCCTCAGAATCCCTCTCTTGAGCCTCTGCATCACTCTCTCGAGCCTCTGCATTACTCTCTAGATCCTCTGCATCACTCTCTTGAGCCTCTGTATCACTCTCCTAAGCGCCTGCATCACTTTCTAGAGCCTCTGCATCTCTCTCTTCAGCCTCTGCATCACTCTATTAAGCCTCTGCTTCCCTCTCTTGATCCTCTGCATCAATCTCTTGAGCCTCTGCATCACTCTCTTGATCCTCTACATCACACTCTTGAGCCCCTGCATCACTCTCTCGAGCCTCTGCATCACTCTCTTGAGCCTCTGCATCATTCTCTTGAGCCTCTGCATCCCTCTCTTAAGCCTCTACATCATTCTCTTGAGCCTCTGCATCACTCTCTTGAGCCTCTACATCACTCTCTTAAGCCTCTGCATCTCTCTCTTCAGCATGTGCATCGCTCTCTTGAGACTCTGCATCACTCTCTTGAGCCTTTGCTTCACTCTCTTGAGCCTCTGCATCCATCTCTTAAGCCTCTGCAACACTCTCTTCAGCCTCTGCATCACTCTCTCGAGCCTCTGCATCACTCTCTTGAGCCTCTGCATCATTCTCTTGAGCCTCTGCATCCCTGTCTTAAGCCTCTACATCATTCTCTTGAGCCTCTGCATCACTCTCTTTAGCCTCTACATCACTCTCTTAAGCCTCTGCATCTCTCTCTTCAGCCTCTGCATCCCTCTATTGAGCTTCTGCATCCCTCTCTTAAGCCATTGCATCACACATTTAAGCCTCTGCATCACTCTCGTAAGCCTCTGAATCACTCTCTTGAGCCGCTGCATCCCTCTCTTGAGCCTCTGCATCACTCTCTTCAGCCTTTGCATCCCTCTCTTGAACCTCTGCATCATTCTCCTAAGCCTCTGCTTCACACTCTTGAGCCTCTGCATCACTCACTTTAGCCTCTGCATCACTCTCTTCCCTGGAAACAAACCGAAATTGTCTCTATTTTCCGCTAGTTACAACTTGTAATAAAGTTGTTACATCTTGGCTTAACGTATTTATGACGTATTAGAACGTTGTTACAACTTGCTATATTGGTTGTTATAACTGGTTAGGAGGTGTTAAGACTTGTTCGAACGTTGTAGCAACGTCGTAGTTTCGGTATGTGTTTGGCGGGTTGAGCCTATGCATCACTCTCTTGAGCCTTTGCATCACTCTCTTGAGCCTCTGCATCACTCTCTTGAGCCTCTGCATCACTCTCTTGAGCCTCTGCATCACTCTCTTTAGCCTCTGCATCACTCCCTTCAGCCTCTGCATCCCTCTCCTGAGCCTCTGCATCATTCTCCTAAGCCTCTGCATCACTCTCTTCAGCCTCTGCATCACTCTCTTGAGCCTTTGCATCGCTCTCTTGAGCCTGTGCATCACTCTCTTGAGTCTCTGCATCACACTCTTGAGCCTCTACAAGGCTCTCTTGAGCCTCTGCATCACTCTCGTAAGCCTCTGCAACACTCTCTTCAGCGTCTGCATCACACTCTGAAGCCTCTCCATCCCTCTTTTGAGCCTTTGCATCCCTCTCTAAAGCCATTGCACCACTCACTTAAGCCTCTGCATCACTCTCGTAAGCCTCTGAATCACTCTCTTGAGCCTCTGCATCCCTCTCTTGAGCCTCTGCATCACTCTCTTCAGCCTCTGCATCCCTCTCTTGAGCCTCTGCATCATTCTCCTAAGCCTCTGCATCACACTCTTGAGCCTCTGCATCACTCACTTTAGCCTCTGCATCACTCTCTTGAGCCTCTGCATCACTCTCTTGAGCCTTTGCATCACTCTCTTGAGCCTGTGCATCCCACTTTTGAGCCTCTGCATAACTCTCTTGAGCCTCTGCATCCCTTTCTTGAGCCTCTGCATCACTCTTTTGAGCCTTTGCATCACTCTCTTGAGCCTGTGCATCATTCTCTTGAGCCTCTGCATCACACTCTTGAGCCTCTCTAAGTCTCTCTTGAGCCTCTGCATCACTCTCGTAAGCCTCTGCATCACTCGCTTGAGCCTCTGCATAGCTCTCTTGAGCCTCTGCATCCCTCTCTTGAGCCTCTGCAACACTCTTTTCAGCCTCTGCATCACTCTCTTCAGCCTCTGCACCCCACTCTTAGGCCTCTGCATCACTCTCTTAAGCCTCTGCATCACTCTCGTAAGCCTCTGCATCACTCTCTTGATCCTCTGCATAACTCTCTTGAGTCTCTGTATCACTCTCTTGAGCCTCTGCATCCTCTCTTGAGCCTCTGCATAACTCTCTTGAGTCTCTGAATCCCTCTCTTGAGCCTCTGAATCCCTCTCTTGAAGCTCTGCATCACTCTCGTAAACCTCTGCATCACTCTCTTGAGCCTCTGCATGACACTCTTGAGTGTCTGCATCACTCTCTTGAGCCTCTGCATCACTCTCTTGAGCCTCTGCAACACTATCTTCAGCCTCTACATCACTCTAATAAGCCTCTGAATATCTCTCTTGAGCCTCTGAATCCCTCTCTTGAGCCTCGGCATCATTTTCTCGAGCCTCTGCATCACTCTCTTGATCCTCTGCATCACTCTCTTGAGCCTCTGCATCACTCTCTTAAGCCTTTGCATCACTCTCTACAGCCTCTGCATGACTCTCGTGAGCCTCTGCATCACTCTCTTAAGCCTCTGCTTCCCTCTCATGATCCTCTGCATCACTCTCTAGAGCCTCTGCATCACTCTCTTGATTCTCTGCATCACGCTCTTGAGCCTCTGTATCACTCTCTTGAGACTCTGCATCACTGTCTTGAGCCTCTGCATCACTCTCTTCAGCCTCTGCATCATTCTCTTTAGCCTCTGCATCACTCTCTTAAGCCTCTGCATCCCTCTCTTCATCCTCTGCATCCCTCTCTTGAGCCTCCGCATCATTCTCTTGAGCCTCTGCATCCCTCTCTTAAGCCTCTACATCATTCTCTTGAGCCTCTGCATCACTCTCTTGAGCCTGTGCATCAATCTTTTAAGCCTCTGCATCTCTCTCTTGAGCCTCTGCATCACTCTCTTGAGCCTCTGCATCCCTCTCTGGAGTCTCTGCATCCCTCTTTTGAGCCTCTGGTAAACGTGGAAAAACGGCAAAATATTGCCTAATTCGATGATATTTGTTTAAATAACGTAAAGGAAAAAGGGGATGATAAACGTCAAAATATTGCTAAATTCGATGATTTTTAGTACAAAACAAAATGCAAGAAAACTTGCTTTAAAATGCAATATTATGCGAAAATCTGAGATTTGAAGGCCAAATCACATATCGTGAGACAACGTGACCTATCGCCGCTCACAGTAATTCGCATATTTTCGGTATAAAAAGTCGTATTTTAAAACATCGAACACGTGCAGAGAGCCAGAATTTGGATCCAAAATATGGCTAAAGTGTCGAATTTGGGATGTTTGGGATATTTTGAAAACTGCACGGGGGTTTGGGCAAAATGTGACCCATCGCCGCTCTCAGTAATTGGCATATTTTCGGTATAAAAAGTCGTAATTTAAACTGCGAATACGTGCAGAGAGCCAGTATTTGGCTCTTAAATATGGCTCAAGGGTAGAATTTGGGAAGTTTGGGATATTTTGAGAACTGCAGGGGGTTTTGGCAAAATGTGACCCATCGCCGATTGCAGCCTCTGCATTCCTCTCTTAAGCCTCTGCATCACTCTCTTAAGCCTCTGCATCACTCTCTTGAGCCTCTGCATCACTCTCTTGAGCCTCTGCATCCCTCTCATGAGCCTCTGCATCACTCTCTTAAGCCTCTTAATCACTCTCTTGAGCCTCTGCATCACTCTCTTGAGCCTCTGCATCCCTCTCTTGAGCATCTGCATCATTCTCCTAAGTCTCTCCATCTCTCACTTGAGCCTCAGCATCCCTCTCATGAGCCTCTGCATCCCTCTCTTGAGCCTTTGCATCACTCTTAAGCCTCTACATCTCTCTCTTGAGCCTCTGCATCACTCTTTTAAGCCCCTGCATCATTCTCTTCAGCCTGTGCATCCCTCTCTTAAGCCTCTGCATCACTCTCTTGAGCCTTTGCATCACTCTCTTAAGCCTCTGCATCCCTCTCTTGATCCTCTGCATCACTCCCGTTAGCCTCTGCATCACTCTCTTGAGCCTCTGCATCCCTCTCT
The DNA here is from genome assembly GCF_020424385.1 of Procambarus clarkii. Taxonomy (NCBI): domain Eukaryota; kingdom Metazoa; phylum Arthropoda; class Malacostraca; order Decapoda; family Cambaridae; genus Procambarus; species Procambarus clarkii. Next base: position 83,222 of record NW_025566417.1, read on the forward strand.
GGAGCCTCAGAATCCCTCTCTTGAGCCTCTGGAAAACGTGAAAAAACGGCAAAATATTGCCTAATTCGATGATATTTTGTATAAATAACATAAAGGAAAAGGGGGATGATAAACGTCAAAATATTGCTAAATTCGATGATTTTTAGTACAAAACAAAATGCATGAAAACTTGCTTTAAAATGCAATATTATGGGAAATTCTGAGATTTGAAGGCCAAATCACATATCGTGAGAAAACATGAAGTAGTATCGAAATATTGGTATAAACGAATATATTTACGTAAAATCACACTACATGAAAAACGTGAAAAAAGTCACTATATTACCAAATTTGAGGATTTTAACTTCAAATTATAAAGCGAGGTTTCGTATTACTTAGATCCGAGAAAAGACATATTAAAATGTTTCCAATACAATGATAAAAATCAATGTGTTTTCATTAGAATTTACTAAAATTTTCCTGATTTTATGTTTATATTACCAATGGAAAATGTACACGTAAAACCGCTCTAATCCGGCTGAAACGTCGATATATGCAATAAAAACAGAACTTCTCCCCTTTCAATATTTTACACAGTATTTTAACGAGAAACAAATATTTGATTAAAAATGAAGTATTTAAGGTTAATTTCTAACCAATTATATGTTTGCATCATTTTTATCGTATATATAATGAATGAATAACAATAAACTGAAAATTCACAAAAACGTGGAAAAACGGCAAAATATTGCTAAATTCGATGATGTTTTATACAAACCAAATTCAAGAAAACTAGCTAAAAAATGCAATATTATGTGAAATTCTGAGATTTGAAGGCCAAATCACATATCATGAGAAAACGTGACCCATCGCCGCTCACAGTAATTCGCATAATTTTGTTATAAAAGTCGTAATTTAAACTTCGAATACGTGCAGAGAGCCAGTATTTGGCTCTTAAATATGGCTCGAGGGTAGAATTTGAGAAGTTTGGGATATGTTGAGAACTGCAGGGGGGTTTGGGCAAAATGTGACCAATCGGCGCTCTCACTAATTGGCATATTTTCGGTATAAAAAGTCGTAATTTCAAACAGCAAATACATGCAGAGAGCCAGAATTTGGCTGCAAAATATGGCTCAAGCATCGAATTTGGGATGTTTGGGATATTTTGAAAACTGCAGTGGGGTTTTGGGCAAAATGTGACCCATCGCCGCTTGCAGCCTCTGCATCCCTCTCTTAAGCCTCTGCATCACTCTCTTAAGCCTCTGCATCACTCTCTTTAGCCTCTGCATCACTCTCTTGAGCCTCTGCATCACTCTCTTGAGCCTCTGCATTCCTCTCTTGAGCCTCTGCAACACTCTCTTGAGCCTCTGCATCACTCTCTTGAGCCTCTGCATCACTCTCTTGAGCCTCTGCATCCCTGTCCTTAGCCTCTGCATCATTCTCCTAAGACTCTCCATCCCTCACTTGAGCCTCTGCATCTCTCTCATGAGCCTCTGCATCTCTCTCTTGAGCCTCTGCATCCTCTCTTGAGCCTCTGCATCACTATCTTGAACCTCTGCATCACTCTCTGGAGCTTCTGCATCACTTTCTTGAGCCTCTGCATCCCTCTCATAAGCCTCTGCATCATTCTCTTGAGCCCCTGCATCATTCTCTTGCAGCCTCTGCATCCCTCTCTTAAGCCTCTGCATAACTCTCTTAAGCCTCTGCATCACTCTCTTTAGCCTCTGTATCACTCTCTTGAGCCTCTGCATCACTCTCTTGAGCCTCTGCATCCCTCTCTTGAGCCTCTGCATTACTCTCTTGAACCTCTGCATCCCTCTCTTAAGCCTCTGCATCATTCTCTTTAGCCTCTGCATCCCTCTCATAACCCTCTGCATCATTCTCTTGAGCCCCTGCATCATTCTCTTGAGCCTCTGCATCACTCTCTTTAGCCTCTGCATCACTCTCTTGAGCCTCTGCATCACTCTCTTGAGCCTCTGCATTCCTCTCTTGAGCCTCTGCAACACTCTCTTGAGCCTCTGCATCACTCTCTTGAACCTCTGCATCCCTCTCTTGAGCCTCTGCATCACTCTCTTGAGCCTCTGCATCACTCGCTTGAGCCTCTGCATAACTCTCTTGAGCCCCTGCATCCCTCTCTTGAGCCTCTGCATCCCTCTCTTGAGCCTCTGCATCATTCTCCTAAGCCTCTCCATCCCACACTTGAGCCTCAGCATCCCTCTCATGAGCCTCTGCATCCCTCTCTTGAGCCTTTGCATCACTCTCTTAAGCCCCTGCATCCCTCTCTTAAGCCTCTGCATCATTCTCTTCAGCCTCTGCATCCCTCTCTTAAGCCTCTGCATCATTCTCTTCAGCCTCTGCATCCCTCTCTTAAGCCTCTACATCATTCTCGTGTGCCTCTGTATCACATATGGCTAAAGGATGTTTTTGGATATTTGGGATGTTTGGGATATTTTGAAAACTGCAGGGGGGTTTAGGCAAAATGTGACCCATCGCCGCTCTCAGTAATTAGCATATTTTCGGTATAAAAAGCAGTAATTTCAACTGCGAATACGTGCAGAGAGCCAGAGTTTGGCTCCAAAATATGGCTCAAGCGTCGAATTTGGGATGTTTGGGATATTTTAAAAACTGCAGGGAATGTTTGGGCAAAATGTGATCCATCGCTCTTTTTAGCAATTGTCATATTTTCTATATAAAAAGTCGTAATTTCAAAATGCGAATACGTGCAGATAGCTAGAATTTGGATCCAAAATATGGCTCAAGCGTCGAATTTTCGATGTTTGTAATATTTTGAAAACTGCAGGGGGGGTTTGTGCAAAATGTGACCCATCGCCACTCACAGTAATTGGCATATATTCGGTTTAAAAAGTCGTAATTTACAACTGCGAATTTGTAGAGAAAGCGAGAATTTGGCTCCAAAATATTGCTCAAGCGTCAAATTCGGGATGTTTGGGATATTTTGAAAACTGTATGGAGGGTTTGGGCAAAATGTGACCCATCGCCGCTTTCAGTAATTGGAATATTTTCGGTATAAAAAGTCGTAATTTCAAAGTACGAATACGTGCAGAGAGCGAGAATTGTGCTCCAAAATATGGATCAAGCGTTGAAATTGGGATGTTTGGGATATTTTGTAAACTGCAGGGAGAGTTTGAACAAAATGTGATCTATCGCCGCTTGCAGTAATTGGCACATTTTCGGTATAAAAAGTCGTATTTTCAAACTGCGAATACGTGCAGAGAGCTAGAACCTGGCTCCAAAATATGGCTCAAGGGTCGAATTTGGCATGTTTCAGATATTTTGAAAACTGCAGGGTGGTTTGGGCAAAATGTGACCCATCGCTGCTCTCAGTAATTGGCATATTTTCGGTATAAAAAGTCGTAATTTCAAACAGCGAATACGTGCAGAGAGCGAGAATTTGGCTCCAAAATATTGCTCAAGCGTCGAATTTTGATGTTTGGGATATTTTGAAAAATACAGAGAGGGTTTGGGCAAAATGTGACCCAATGCCGCTTTCAGTAATTGGCATATTTTGGGTATAAAAAGTCGTAATTTCAAACTGCGAATACGTGCAGAGAGCCAGAATTTTGCTCCAAAATATGGCTCAAGCGTCGAATTTGGAGAGTTTTGGATATTTTGAAATCTGCAGGGTGGGTTTCGTCAAAATATGACCCATCGCCGCTCACAGTAATTGGCATATTTTCGGTATAATAAGTCGTAATTTCAAACAGCGAATACAAGCAGAGAGCCAGAATTTGCCTCCAAAATATGGCTCAAGCGTCGAATTTGGGATGTTTGAAGTAGTTTTAAAAAATGCAGGGAGGATTTGGGCAAAAAGTGATCCATCGCAGCTTTCAGTAATTGGAATATTTTCTGTAAAAAAATTCGTAATTTCAATCTGGGAATACGTGCAGAGAGCCAGAATTTGGCTCCAAAATATGGCTCAAGGGTCGCATATTAGATGTTTGGGATATTTTTGAAACTGCAGGGGAGTTTGGGCAAAATGTGACACATCGCGCTCTCAGTAATTGGCATATTTTCGGTATAAAAAGTCGTAATTTCAAACTGCGAATACGTGAAGTGAGCCAGAATTTGGCTCCAAAATATTGCTCATGCGACGAATTTGGGATGTTTGTGATATATTGAAAACTGCTGGGGGGGGGGGCAAAATGTTACCCATCGCTGCTCCCAGTAATTGGCATATATTCGGTTTAAAAGGTCGTAATTTCAAACTGCGAATACGTGCAGAGAGCGAGAATTTGGCTCCAAAATATTGCTCAAGCGTCGAATTTTGATGTTTGGGATATTTTGAAAACTACAGAGAGGGTTTGGGCAAAATGTGACCCAACGCCGCTTTCAGTAATTGGCATATTTTGGGTATAAAAAGTCGTAATTTTCAAACTGCGAATACGTGCAGAGAGCCAGAATTTTGCTCCAAAATATTGCTCTAGGGTCCAGTTTGGGATGTTTGTGATATTTTGAAAACTGCAAGGGGGGGTTTCGGCAAAATGTGACCAATAGCATCTCTCAGTAATTGGCATATTTTCGGTAAAAAAGTCGTAATATCAAACTGCGAATACGTGCAGAGAGCCAGAAATTGAAATCTAAAATATGGCTCAAGCGTCGAATTTGGGATGTTTGGGATATTTTGAAAACTGCAGGGAGAATTTGGGCAAAATGTGATACATCGCCGCTTTCAGTAATTGGCATATTTTCTGTATAAAAATTCGTAATTTCAAACTGCGAATACGTGCAGAGAGATTCACCGCGAGACAAACCGTGTGGAAACCAGACGAGGAACAACAGGGACAGATCCAGAGATAACCGAGGCCAGTTTAACAAGAACGGGACCGGCGACCACAGAGGCCAGAACAACAGGATCACCCCAGGAGACAACAGAGGCAATAACAGCAGAGACTACCCTTCCTGGAACCATAACAGGGACATCAGACAAGGGGGTAATAATAATAATAGGGGCCATAATGATAATTTTTTCAGAAACAGAAACAGGGGCAGAGGCAACAATCGGAACCAGGAGATCAACAACAGACCCAAGCGCTGGAACAGCACGATCCGAGACCAACAAGGAAGAGACAGAGGGTGGAACGGTGGAGATCGGAGAAACTTTGGAAACGACAGGAATTAAGGCAGAAAAGAGGACAATTGAAACAGACAGTTGTCTCTGAGGTACCCCTTACTGAACAGGAGAGGAAACTGTTGGAAAAGGGACTTACGTTCGTGATAGGCCCTCCGGCGCGTAAGAAGAGAGAAGATGCGATAGACGATCTGTGCAACAACTTGGAAACTAGTATCAACCAAGTTTGGAGCAACCTCCGGCCGGAGCAAGGTAAGTCACAGGGAGTAATTAAGAGAACTAAACTCTCCCTCTCTTTTTAGGTACCTCCACCCCAGCAAACCAGTCCAGTGCCCAAACTCCAACCTAGTAGGCCTTAAACTGGTAATCCAGCAAATGAAGGTCGGCCTCAAGCGTGGTGCGGAACGACGACGCAACTGCAACCTCACAAGGGAGGAGAGGGACGCCCTATCAACGCTGAAAGGACGCACGGATATTGTGACAAAGCCGGCGGACAAGGGAGGTACTGTCGTCGCCTGGAGAAAAGACAACTACAGGCACGAGCTGGAGAGGCACCTGGCAGACACTGCAGCCTACAAACAGATACACAACCAGGATGAGGCGCTTAGAAACGCCCAAACGAGGAGTAAACGAATAGTCCTCAAGCTGTTCGAAAACAAGACTGGGGACGGGAAAGGAGGACTCATGCAGGCAGGGGCGAGAGATTTCTTCCTAGCCTTTGAATCCATCATTCCCATCTCTACCTTTTACCAAAGATCCATAAAGCACTAGAAGAAACAACAGGAATGTGGCAAGGGAGACCGGTTTTAAGCGGCTGCCGGGCCCCAACAAGGCCGGTAGACTGGATCTGCACAGCCCTCCTGAACCCCCTACTACGCCTACTACCGGAAAGAATCAAAGATACGACGGATTTCCTCAAGAA
>NW_025566418.1:0-10096 GCF_020424385.1 Procambarus clarkii
ACCACTAACCATCTCCACTACTACACATACCCACCACTAACCATCTCCACTACTACACATACCCACCACTAACCATCTCCACTACTACACATACCCACCACTAACCATCTCCACTACTACACATACCCACCCTAACCATCTCCACTACTACACATACCCACCACTAACCATCTCCACTACTACACATACCCACCACTAACCATCTCCACTACTACACATACCCACCACTAACCATCTCCACTACTACACATACCCACCACTAACCATCTCCACTACTACACATACCCACCACTAACCATCTCCACTACTACACATACCCACCACTAACCATCTCCACTACTACACATACCCACCACTAACCATCTCCACTACTACACATACCCACCACTAACCATCTCCACTACTACACATACCCACCACTAACCATCTCCACTACTACACATACCCACCACTAACCATCTCCACTACACATACACATACCCACCACTAACCATCTCCACTACTACACATACCCACCACTAACCATCTCCACTACTACACATACCCACCACTAACCATCTCCACTACTACACATACCCACCACTAACCATCTCCACTACTACACATACCCACCACTAACCATCTCCACTACTACACATACCCACCACTAACCATCTCCACTACTACACATACCCACCACTAACCATCTCCACTACTACACATACCCACCTAACCATCACATACCCACCACTAACCATCTCCACTACTACACATACCCACCACTAACCATCTCCACTACTACACATACCCACCACTAACCATCTCCACTACTACACATACCCACCACTAACCATCTCCACTACTACACATACCCACCACTAACCATCTCCACTACTACACATACCCACCACTAACCATCTCCACTACTACACATACCCACCACTAACCATCTCCACTACTACACATACCCACCACTAACCATCTCCACTACTACACATACCCACCACTAACCATCTCCACTACTACACATACCCACCACTAACCATCTCCACATACCCACCACTAACCATCTCCACTACTACACATACCCACCACTAACCATCTCCACTACTACACATACCCACCACTAACCATCTCCACTACTACACATACCCACCACTAACCATCTCCACTACTCACATACCCACCACTAACCATCTCCATACCACATACCCACCACTAACCATCTCCACTACTACACATACCCACCACTAACCATCTCCACTACTACACATACCCACCACTAACCATCTCCACTACTACACATACCCACCACTAACCATCTCCACTACTACACATACCCACCACTAACCATCTCCACTACTACACATACCCACCACTAACCATCTCCACTACTACACATACCCACCACTAACCATCTCCACTACTACACATACCCACCACTAACCATCTCCACTACTACACATACCCACCACTAACCATCTCCACTACTACACATACCCACCACTAACCATCTCCACTACCACTAACATACCCACCACTAACCATCTCCACTACTACACATACCCACCACTAACCATCTCCACTACTACACATACCCACCACTAACCATCTCCACTACTACACATACCCACCACTAACCATCTCCACTACTACACATACCACCACTAACCATCTCCACTACTACACATACCCACCACTAACCATCTCCACTACTACACATACCCACCACTAACCATCTCCACTACTACACATACCCACCACTAACCATCTCCACTACTACACATACCCACCACTAACCATCTCCACTACTACACATACCCACCACTAACCATCTCCCACTACACATACCCACCACTAACAATCTTCACTAACTACACATACCCACCACTAACCATCTCCATTACTACACATACCCACCACTAACCATCTCCATTACTACACATACCCACCACTAACCATCTCCACTACTGCACATACCCACCACTAACCATCTCCACTACTACACATACCCACCACATAACCACTAACCATCTCCACTACTACACATACCCACCACTAACCATCTCCACTACTACACATACCCACCACTAACCATCTCCACTACTACACATACCCACCACTAACCATCTCCACTACTACACATACCCACCACTAACCATCTCCACTACTACACATACCCACCACTAACCATCTCCACTACTACACATACCCACCACTAACCATCTCCACTACTACACATACCCACCACTAACCATCTCCACTACTACACATACCCACCACTAACCATCTCCACTACTACACATACCCACCACTAACCATCTCCACTACTACACATACCCACCACTAACCATCTCCACTACTACACATACCCACCACTAACCATCTCCACTACTACACATACCCACCACTAACCATCTCCACTACTACACATACCCACCACTAACCATCTCCACTACTACACATACCCACCACTAACCATCTCCACTACTACACATACCCACCACTAACCATCTCCACTACTACACATACCCACCACTAACCATCTCCACTACTACACATACCCACCACTAACCATCTCCACTACTACACATACCCACCACTAACCATCTCCACTACTACACATACCCACCACTAACCATCTCCACTACTACACATACCCACCACTAACCATCTCCACTACTACACATACCCACCACTAACCATCTCCACTACTACACATACCCACCACTAACCATCTCCACTACTACACATACCCACCACTAACCATCTCCACTACTACACATACCCACCACTAACCATCTCCACTACTACACATACCCACCACTAACCATCTCCACTACTACACATACCCACCACTAACCATCTCCACTACTACACATACCCACCACTAACCATCTCCACTACTACACATACCCACCACTAACCATCTCCACTACTACACATACCCACCACTAACCATCTCCACTACTACACATACCCACCACTAACCATCTCCACTACTACTACACATACCCACCACTAACCATCTCCACTACTACACATACCCACCACTAACCATCTCCACTACTACACATACCCACCACTAACCATCTCCACTACTACACATACCCACCACTAACCATCTCCACTACTACACATACCCACCACTAACCATCTCCACTACTACACATACCCACCACTAACCATCTCCACTACTACACATACCCACCACTAACCATCTCCACTACTACACATACCCACCACTAACCATCTCCACTACTACACATACCCACCACTAACCATCTCCACTACTACACATACCCACCACTAACCATCTCCACTACTACACATACCCACCACTAACCATCTCCACTACTACACATACCCACCACTAACCATCTCCACTACTACACATACCCACCACTAACCATCTCCACTACTACACATACCCACCACTAACCATCTCCACTACTACACATACCCACCACTAACCATCTCCACTACTACACATACCCACCACTAACCATCTCCACTACTACACATACCCACCACTAACCATCTCCACTACTACACATACCCACCACTAACCATCTCCACTACTACACATACCCACCACTAACCATCTCCACTACTACACATACCCACCACTAACCATCTCCACTACTACACATACCCACCACTAACCATCTCCACTACTACACATACCCACCACTAACCATCTCCACTACTACACATACCCACCACTAACCATCTCCACTACTACACATACCCACCACTAACCATCTCCACTACTACACATACCCACCACTAACCATCTCCACTACTACACATACCCACCACTAACCATCTCCACTACTACACATACCCACCACTAACCATCTCCACTACTACACATACCCACCACTAACCATCTCCACTACTACACATACCCACCACTAACCATCTCCACTACTACACATATCACCACTCCACTACTCCATACTACTACACATACCCACCACTAACCATCTCCACTACTACACATACCCACCACTAACCATCTCCACTACTACACATACCCACCACTAACCATCTCCACTACTACACATACCCACCACTAACCATCTCCACTACTACACATACCCACCACTAACCATCTCCACTACTACACATACCCACCACTAACCATCTAACATACACATACCCACCACTAACCATCTCCACTACTACACATACCCACCACTAACCATCTCCACTACTACACATACCCACCACTAACCATCTCCACTACTACACATACCCACCACTAACCATCTCCACTACTACACATACCCACCACTAACCATCTCCACTACTACACATACCCACCACTAACCATCTCCACTACTACACATACCCACCACTAACCATCTCCACTACTACACATACCCACCACTAACCATCTCCACTACTACACATACCCACCACTAACCATCTCCACTACTACACATACCCACCACTAACCATCTCCACTACTACACATACCCACCACTAACCATCTCCACTACTACACATACCCACCACTAACCATCTCCACTACTACACATACCCACCACTAACCATCTCCACTACTACACATACCCACCACTAACCATCTCCACTACTACACATACCCACCACTAACCATCTCCACTACTACACATACCCACCACTAACCATCTCCACTACTACACATACCCACCACTAACCATCTCCACTACTACACATACCCACCACTAACCATCTCCACTACTACACATACCCACCACTAACCATCTCCACTACTACACATACCCACCACTAACCATCTCCACTACTACACATACCCACCACTAACCATCTCCACTACTACACATACCCACCACTAACCATCTCCACTACTACACATACCCACCACTAACCATCTCCACTACTACACATACCCACCACTAACCATCTCCACTACTACACATACCCACCACTAACCATCTCCACTACTACACAACCACTCTACTACACATACCCACCACTAACCACTACACATACCCACCACTAACCATCTCCACTACTACACATACCCACCACTAACCATCTCCACTACTACACATACCCACCACTAACCATCTCCACTACTACACATACCCACCACTAACCATCTCCACTACTACACATACCCACCACTAACCATCTCCACTACTACACATACCCACCACTAACCATCTCCACTACTACACATACCCACCACTAACCATCTCCACTACTACACATACCCACCACTAACCATCTCCACTACTACACATACCCACCACTAACCATCTCCACTACTACACATACCCACCACTAACCATCTCCACTACTACACATACCCACCACTAACCATCTCCACTACTACACATACCCACCACTAACCATCTCCACTACTACACATACCCACCACTAACCATCTCCACTACTACACATACCCACCACTAACCATCTCCACTACTACACATACCCACCACTAACCATCTCCACTACTACACATACCCACCACTAACCATCTCCACTACTACACATACCCACCACTAACCATCTCCACTACTACACATACCCACCACTAACCATCTCCACTACTACACATACCCACCACTAACCATCTCCACTACTACACATACCCACCACTAACCATCTCCACTACTACACATACCCACCACTAACCATCTCCACTACTACACATACCCACCACTAACCATCTCCACTACTACACATACCCACCACTAACCATCTCCACTACTACACATACCCACCACTAACCATCTCCACTACTACACATACCCACCACTAACCATCTCCACTACTACACATACCCACCACTAACCATCTCCACTACTACACATACCCACCACTAACCATCTCCACTACTACACATACCCACCACTAACCATCTCCACTACTACACATACCCACCACTAACCATCTCCACTACTACACATACCCACCACTAACCATCTCCACTACTACACATACCCACCACTAACCATCTCCACTACTACACATACCCACCACTAACCATCTCCACTACTACACATACCCACCACTAACCATCTCCACTACTACACATACCCACCACTAACCATCTCCACTACTACACATACCCACCACTAACCATCTCCACTACTACACATACCCACCACTAACCATCTCCACTACTAACCACACATACCCACCACTAACCATCTCCACTACTACCCACCACTAACATCTCCACTACTACACCACTAACCATCTCCACTACTACACATACCCACCACTAACCATCTCCACTACTACACATACCCACCACTAACCATCTCCACTACTACACATACCCACCACTAACCATCTCCACTACTACACATACCCACCACTAACCATCTCCACTACTACACATACCCACCACTAACCATCTCCACTACTACACATACCCACCACTAACCATCTCCACCACTAACCATCTCCACTACTACTACATACCCACCACTAACCATCTCCACTACTACACATACCCACCACTAACCATCTCCACTACTACACATACCCACCACTAACCATCTCCACTACTACACATACCCACCACTAACCATCTCCATTACTACACATACCCACCACTAACCATCTCCACTACTACACATACCCACCACTAACCATCTCCATTACTACACATACCCACCACTAACCATCTCCATTACTACACATACCCACCACTAACCATCTCCACTACTACACATACCCACCACTAACCATCTCCATTACTACACATACCCACCACTAACCATCTCCACTACTACACATACCCACCACTAACCATCTCCACTACTGCACATACCCACCACTAACCATCTCCACTACTACACATACCCACCACTAACCATCTCCACTACTACACATACCCACCACTAACCATCTCCACTACTACACATACCCACCACTAACCATCTCCACTACTACACATACCCACCACTAACCATCTCCACTACTACACATACCCACCACTAACCATCTCCACTACTACACATACCCACCACTAACCATCTCCACTACTACACATACCCACCACTAACCATCTCCACTACTACACATACCCACCACTAACCATCTCCACTACTACACATACCCACCACTAACCATCTCCACTACTACACATACCCACCACTAACCATCTCCACTACTACACATACCCACCACTAACCATCTCCACTACTACACATACCCACCACTAACCATCTCCACTACTACACATACCCACCACTAACCATCTCCACTACTACACATACCCACCACTAACCATCTCCACTACTACACATACCACCACTAACCATCTCCACTACTACACATACCCACCACTAACCATCTCCACTACTACACATACCCACCACTAACCATCTCCACTACTACACATACCCACCACTAACCATCTCCACTACTACACATACCCACCACTAACCATCTCCACTACTACACATACCCACCACTAACCATCTCCACTACTACACATACCCACCACTAACCATCTCCACTACTACACATACCCACCACTAACCATCTCCACTACTACACATACCCACCACTAACCATCTCCACTACTACACATACCCACCACTAACCATCTCCACTACTACACATACCCACCACTAACCATCTCCACTACTACACATACCCACCACTAACCATCTCCACTACTACACATACCCACCACTAACCATCTCCACTACTACACATACCCACCACTAACCATCTCCACTACTACACATACCCACCACTAACCATCTCCACTACTACACATACCCACCACTAACCATCTCCACTACTACACATACCCACCACTAACCATCTCCACTACTACACATACCCACCACTAACCATCTCCACTACTACACATACCCACCACTAACCATCTCCACTACTACACATACCCACCACTAACCATCTCCACTACTACACATACCCACCACTAACCATCTCCACTACTACACATACCCACCACTAACCATCTCCACTACACATACCCACCACTAACCATCTCCACTACTACACATACCCACCACTAACCATCTCCACTACTACACATACCCACCACTAACCATCTCCACTACTACACATACCCACCACTAACCATCTCCACTACTACACATACCCACCACTAACCATCTCCACTACTACACATACCCACCACTAACCATCTCCACTACTACACATACCCACCACTAACCATCTCCACTACTACACATACCCACCACTAACCATCTCCACTACTACACATACCCACCACTAACCATCTCCACTACTACACATACCCACCACTAACCATCTCCACTACTACACATACCCACCACTAACCATCTCCACTACTACACATACCCACCACTAACCATCTCCACTACTACACATACCCACCACTAACCATCTCCACTACTACACATACCCACCACTAACCATCTCCACTACTACACATACCCACCACTAACCATCTCCACTACTACACATACCCACCACTAACCATCTCCACTACTACACATACCCACCACTAACCATCTCCACTACTACACATACCCACCACTAACCATCTCCACTACTACACATACCCACCACTAACCATCTCCACTACTACACATACCCACCACTAACCATCTCCACTACTACACATACCCACCACTAACCATCTCCACTACTACACATACCCACCACTAACCATCTCCACTACTACACATACCCACCACTAACCATCTCCACTACTACACATACCCACCACTAACCATCTCCACTACTACACATACCCACCACTAACCATCTCCACTACTACACATACCCACCACTAACCATCTCCACTACTACACATACCCACCACTAACCATCTCCACTACTACACATACCCACCACTAACCATCTCCACTACTACACATACCCACCACTAACCATCTCCACTACTACACATACCCACCACTAACCATCTCCACTACTACACATACCCACCACTAACCATCTCCACTACTATACCCACCATACCCACCACTAACCATCTCCACTACTACACATACCCACCACTAACCATCTCCACTACACACATACTCACCACTAACCATCTTCATTACTACACATACACACCACTAACCATCTCCACTACTACACATACCCACCACTAACCATCTCCATTACTGCACATACTCACCACTAACCATCTCCATTACTACACATACCCACCACTAACCATCTCCACTACTACACATACCCACCACTAACCATCTCCACTACTACACATACCCACCACTAACCATCTCCACTACTACACATACCCACCACTAACCATCTCCACTACTACACATACCCACCACTAACCATCTCCACTACTACACATACCCACCACTAACCATCTCCACTACTACACATACCACTAACCATCTCCACTAACCATCTCCACTAACTCTCCACTACTACATACCCACCACTAACCATCTCCACTACTACACATACCCACCACTAACCATCTCCATTACTACACATACCCACCACTAACCATCTCCACTACTGCACATACCCACCACTAACCATCTCCACTACTACACATACCCACCACTAACCATCTCCACTACTACACATACCCACCACTAACCATCTCCTACTACACATACCCACCACTAACCATCTCCACTACTACACATACCCACCACTAACCATCTCCACTACTACACATACCCACCACTAACCATCTCCACTACTACACATACCCACCACTAACCATCTCCACTACTACATACCCACCACTAACCATCTCCACTACTACACATACCCACCACTAACCATCTCCACTACTACACATACCCACCACTAACCATCTCCACTACTACACATACCCACCACTAACCATCTCCACTACTACACATACCCACCACTAACCATCTCCACTACTACACATACCCACCACTAACCATCTCCACTACTACACATACCCACCACTAACCATCTCCACATACCCACCACTACTACACATACCCACCACTAACCATCTCCACTACTACACATACCCACCACTAACCATCTCCACTACTACACATACCCACCACTAACCATCTCCACTACTACACATACCCACCACTAACCATCTCCACTACTACACATACCCACCACTAACCATCTCCACTACTAC
>NW_025566419.1:0-33440 GCF_020424385.1 Procambarus clarkii
ATGAGATCGAGGAAAACGTCAGTGGGAAGTGGGAGAGGAAGGAGGCCCTCTGACGCCTTCTGTCTGAGGAAAGAGAGAACGTCATCGAGCGGAACATTAGTGAACAGAGAGTCGACATCAAGACTAAGCATCTTACAAGAGAGTTGCAGGCGCAGTCTTTCTATGAAGTCCTGAGAGTGACGAAGGTGGGCAGGGGAAAAAGTGCCAAGGTAAGGTGTCAGGGTTTTAGCGAGCCAGGAGGCAAGAGGATAGCTGACAGAGCCCCGTGAAGAAATGATAGGACGAAGAGGAACACCAGGTTTATGAGTCTTAGGAAGACCATAGAAATAAGGAAGAGAAGGGCAGATGACACGGAAACGTTTAATGAGATCAAAGTCAGGAGGGCAAAGACTAGAGAGCTGTCTTAGTTTGCAGTTAAAGGAAGTTTTCAGGCGATCCAGAGGGTTAGAAGTCAGAGGAGCATAAGTGCGAGAGTCAGAGAGCAAGACATCTGCTTTTCGGAGGTAGTCCTCACGGTCAAGGACAACCACCGAATTGCTTTTGTCGGAAGGAAGGATAAGAATAGAGTTGTTAGATTTCAGGGAGGCAAAGGCAAGCTGGAAGCGACGAGGAAGGTGGTTATTTTTAGAAAACAAGCTGTCAAGAACGAGGATAAGGGCCCCTCTAAAGGCAGACAGGTCCGAAAGAGTACTAGTGTTAGAATTGACAAACCTGTCAAAGGAACTAATGAGATCAATGCCACAGCGTGGGCCAGGGGAAGTAGCAAAAGACAGACCAAGACCAAGAAGTTCTTGCTGGTGCTTAGAAAGAGAGTGGGACGAAAGGTTGGTAACACAGTCAGAGAGAGAGTATTTGGCCCAAGGACTGTTGGAGATCAGGCGTTGAAGTTTGTTGTGTAGTGTGGAGGAGTGGTGGGAAGAGGAGACGTGAGCAGTGTCAAATGCAATTGGAAAAATGATATTGCATAGATCACTGGGAAGAGAAGAGGACAGAAAGCGTTGCTGTTGAACAGCAAGAAAAGCCTCGTCAACTTGCAAGGAGGTGGCATGAATAAGTTCTTGAAGAAGAAGGCGGGCATGTTCAGGGAAAGGAGATCCCGAAGTGTTGAACTGGAGAAAGTGAGATAAAGAAAGAGGGAGAACTTGCTCAGCAAGACAGTCTTTAAGAAACCTGAGCTGGTTCTTTCGACGCTTGGCGGCAAGAAGGGAAGATTCAAAGGCGCGAAAAGGCCGTTTGAAGGAAGGTAGAGCATCAAAGAAATTAAACAGAGTAAGACGCGTACGCGTGGTCTCCATATGCAGGCGATGAGTCACAATAACGTGGCTGAAGTATGTTGACCAGACCACACACTAGAAGTTGAAGGGACGACGACGTTTCGGTCCGTCCTGGACCATTCTCAAGTCGATTGTGATGAGGAGGTAGGGACAGGCAATAAAAAAAAGTTTGATGTTTACTAATTTGTTTGTTTGTTTATTCTTTTTCTGCACTCTTCCGCCTATCATTTGCTTCCCCACTCCTTTCAATGCTTCAACTCCGCGTTCTTAAGAGATTGTTTGAAAGTTTGTTTGTCATTATTAATATCGTCTAGTACGTTCTGCCCCAAGCTAAGCGCAGCCGGGGCCAGAGTCCTCATGATAAAGGGCGCTGCTCCACGCGCTATTCCGCTTAAAAAGGAAAATATTCCTCCTCCACGCGTATAACGTCTACTACTGTTGAAAATCCTTATATCATCGGTCCCTCCACCTCTAGGAGGGGTTAACAGAATGTATAATTCCTCAACAGAGGGGGAATAAAGTGGACACGCATTTCTCTGCTTGTTTCAGACGAATGAGGAGTAGGGGGAAGGCGTTGGTGTTATATACCTCCTGCAACGGGACGTACATGCAAGACTTTTATGGTGCACCCACGTTCATCAAAATGTATTGGGTTACCATCTTGATCCCTAATAGTGATGCTGACGCTGTCTATCATGTTGGTGTTAAGACGCACATATAGTTTTATATTGTTGCTGTTATCACTTCCATTTAGGGAGATTACATCCAAAATATTTACAGACTGGTTCCCATATCTAGTAGAAGAGATTTTATCACAATAAAAACACAGAATATCAACACCTCCTCTAGGCATTGACGGGAATAGACATGTGTTAACTACACTCGAGGCATACTGACGTTTTGCGAATATGTCATATTCAGTTTCTGGAACTACGCCCAACACTTTCCCAAAAGCTGTCCCAAATGACAATGTAACTCTACTGATGTTTTTATGCCCCGTTGCAGAGCTAGTATTCTCATCACTAATCACAGTAGTGAACTTGTTTCGATTGGAGGAAGAATCATATTTAATAAAATGTGTTCCGTATTTAGCTGAAAATTGTTTTAATGACTTTCCTAAAAAACCCAGTTTAGCATTACTTGAAAATATGGCCTCTATTTCTGTATTAATCGTGGTATTAATTTCTTTTATAGTTCCGGCTAAAACATCAAATGATAATAAATGCTTTGAATGCAGATATCTCCCCTCGCCCACTTTCTCATATGTAACGCCTACACGTATATATGCCTCAGGATTATCACGCTTAATAACGTAATGGGAAGTTGGGAGGAGTAATTTTTGTACACACATTTCATAACTCCTCCTGGGATCTAATTCTAGCTGGTTAAACAATCGATTTTGGAAAGATGCGGGGATGTTATTGGGGAATAAATGCGTATCTGATACGCTGGTGGCGTATATCACGTGAGTGTCCATCGCTCTGTCTCCTTAGACTGCTTTTTGCCAAGTAAAGCTAGTTACACATTACATACACATTTATATACACTCACCTGTTAATATACGATCCAGGAAGCATTCCTTTTACTGTGAGGATCAATCTTCGCAGTTGCCTTCCTCTTAACAGATGGAGGCTCATACACTTGACTGCTTGCCGTAGTATTACGGAATAAATCTCGTGGTGTAGAAGTTAGTGTGAAAAACAGTTGAGCAATGGGTAGTTTATCCGGTAAAAAAACAGATTTAAGCACAGTCATTTTATGTATAATGTCGTTAATTATATGTATGCCAGATACTGGAGCCAATACATTTCTATTCAGATCCGATCGAACGATTTCACTAGCATCATAATGGTTTAGGAAGGATCTTGCATATTCATGATCTCGCACTTTCAACTTCAAATCTATTAAATGTTTTATGGAAGGGTTGGTATGCAGCTGAGGAGGAGGAGGAGGTGGTTTGACAGCAAGATGTTGAGCAGCAGCTTTCACAGGGGGGTAGGCAGTGCTGTGTGCAGCTTTCCGTTTGTCCACTATTTTACGCGGTACGAGATAAAAGGCTTTCATTTTTACTTTACTTACTGAACAACCGTGTAATTAAACTAGCCGCAATCGGCAAAATAATGGATAAAATACTGCCGCCTCGTTTGCTGGTTAATATCTGTTTCTTAGTTGACACAGAAGGTTTCTTACAGGCTAGTGACCGAATAAGCAATTTATATTTTTTCAACTTTTTAATGACCATGTTGGGCACAGGCAATTTTTTTTTTAAAGTTATTAAAAATTTCTGATAAACAATTTATATGTGGTTTCTTCAATTTTTCAATCAACTGCTTTCTCGAGGAATACTGAAGTTTTGATAATAGTTGGATCAATTCCTTGTATTTATAAACTAAGGGCTTCTTCATTATAAATGTAATATCTCAGCAGCATTAATCCATTGATCGAATGATCGATCATAACCTGCGTAC
Source organism: Procambarus clarkii (assembly GCF_020424385.1). Classification (NCBI taxonomy): domain Eukaryota; kingdom Metazoa; phylum Arthropoda; class Malacostraca; order Decapoda; family Cambaridae; genus Procambarus; species Procambarus clarkii. The sequence continues at coordinate 3,743 of NW_025566419.1, forward strand.
CGAACTTTATACTGGAGTTTGCCAGAGACTCTGCGTTGTCCCAATACCTTCTCAATATTAAAGGTTTGAGGCAAATGTGTTGGTGTTAATTCCTGTTTATAGAAGCCACCATCAATTTCTTCCCCATTCAGATCTTTTAGAAAGTATAAAGGGATGTGTTGTCTCCGATCAATACGTGTAACTGTAAAGATCTCTCGGGTGTTCTGCTGCTTAAACCCTTTCTTAAACTTGGAAATGCGATCAGATAGAGTGATGCGTACTGTATCACCAACACTCAATCGTGGAATGACAGCTCTCTTTGATTTGCTCGGGCTTTTATACATTAAATCAAATTGTTTGGCGTGTTCGCTGGGCGAGGATAGAGCGTGCACCTCCTCAGGTGTCTTCCCCCTCAATCCTCTGTGTGGGGTTAAATTATATGTTTTCACAATATCCGGTAGAGCCTGCATGTATTTTAAAGTGTTGCGCGCCGTCATAAACTTGTAAAGTTTACCTTTTAAAGTACGTATGAACCGCTCAGCGATTGAAGCTTTAGTGTCCTGAGAAAATACACTATATAACTGTACTTTCCTTGCTGCCAGCATTTTTTTCATAGTGGCGTTATAAAATTCGCCAGCTCGATCAGAATTATTTTTGCGCACTCCCTGAGAATGAGGTGAATCTAGAATTAAAGCCAGAGCTTTACTGGTACTTTTCCCGTCCTTGGCGCGTAAGGGTACTACTTGGGCGTACCTGGAGAAAATATCTACACATACGAGTAAATATTTCACTACGTCATTATGTTTGTCCAATAAACTCATCTCGGCCAAGTCTATAGCTTGAAATAGTCGTGGTTTAGGGCTTAATACCCGACGCCGAGGGAATTTATGTGGTTGTAAATAATGCAACGTATAGGAGTCAGAGCTTTTCAGATAGTCCTTTATATCGGCTAGAGTTATACTAGAGTTAATTAATTTGGCGGCCTTATACAACCTCTGTACCCCTCCAAGCCCCACGCTAGATGATGGGTCATTATATACTCGTTCCAGTACATCTTTCTTGCTCACCATTGGTAAACTATCTCATAGGGCGGTTCGTGAACAATATTACCGCGTAATGCTATAGTAGAGGGAGTGTTCGAGCCCAGATCTACTAGCATATAGCCGTAGGGTTGGCTAATAACTTTCTTATATAACTCTACAAATTTCTTTGAATCCTGTTTCCCAAATATTTGACGTCCGAGTGTTTCAATTTGTGACAGGTCTCTTGATTTAACCAATATGAAATGAGAAGCAGTTAAACTAATATTCCTCGAATATTTACCAGGAAAAAATATATTTTGAGTAATCAATATGACGGAAACCATGAAATGTCGGCCCCTAGTAAACACGTCTGATACGAGTTTTGAATTCGCAGACTCTGTAAAAAGGTCATCATAGATTACTAAGATATGCGAGTCATTATCTACTCGCTCTTCCACAGGATCAATAATGGTTGAATGCTCGATCAGCTTCCTTTTAATTTGTGGATCTGATCGTAATTCAGAGTAACCTCCTCCGCATATAATTATTGAGGAGAACTTGTGCTGATACTTCCTTACAAGTTTACTGCACAAGTAGGATTTTCCGCTGTTTGAATAACCAGCAATAATAACACGAGATGGTTCTCGGAAAATATCTAGATGTTCCGCATGGATTATATCATAGGAACTGTCCATGATTAATGCTTCGTTAAGACTGCTAAAAACTAATGAAATGAGGTGGTATTTATACAAACAGTCATTTACAGGTGTTTATTCACATATTTTTATGTACAGCAACAATTTTTTTTAAACTAATCATAGTTCTTACAGTTCACAAACAATAATATTAAACATCCTATTCATTTAGTATAAATAGTTCTAGTCATATGGATCATCGATCTTAATACTAACTAAGTTGTACAACATAAAATTTAGTGAGGGTTGAATAGTTTCTGAGCTGTAGCATCGCGTTTGCTCCAGAGGCAGAATATTGGGTAGAGTCTCTGTGCTTGCTCTACTTCCTCCTCCTCCATAAACACTTCTTCCATCTCTTCCTCTCCCACTTCTACATCCATCTCATCATCATTGTTATTGGGAATATCAGGATGACCATACGCTAGGGACTGTGTGGGGCTTAAAATGTAGCGTTTATCGTCAAATGCTGACAATCCTCTGCATGTACTGCGACATGTACAAATCTTTCCTTGCACGTTACGTATAGATCTCGACACAAACCTGATTGAAGTGTTTGTTTCAAGAGTGTGCTGAAACGAGCCATGTGAGAGTTTCTCTTGTAGATGGTATGGTACGCCCTTACACTTACAAGTGTGCTCCCCATCATGAGTGGTGAACGAATATGTTTTAGGTCTGAGAGCAATTAACTGGTTAATAATCTTAGAGCCTATTTCAGAATTGAGCAATCCTAGTTCACCTTCTCGCGCTTTAGAGTAGGATGGATGTGTGTCATTAAAATTACTAAAATCCATACAGTCGAAGAGAGGAGACTTATTCAACTTTTCAAACACATCCTGACAGTCCAGTTTAATGATGAAAGAGTCTGTGTCTGTATATAACAGACTCGCTTTATCGCCATACACGGGTTTGACAACATCATACCAGAACTCATAGAGACGCCTAGCAATTTGAAGTATATGATAACCCAGAAACGTAGGAGTGTTGACTAGGAGAGACTTCTGTTTGATAGTACATATCACACGATCCTTACTTAACAAAAGACTCCGCTTGAAGAACGGGTTTCGAGCATGTTTCAGGAAATGTCTACGATCTGTGACCAAATAGTGTTTGTTCCCATATTTAGATACATCTGTGAGACTCTTTCCATATATAGAGTTTGATAGGAGTTTGAAAACCTTTTTTTTTATCGCGCATTTGGTACTGGCACGTTCACGAACATGGGTTTCAATGAAGTCTTTAAGGTAGCTCTCCTGCTCGAATTCGTAGATGTCGTGAACTTTCTAATCCAATGCGTATGAGTAACTGTAACAAGTCCAGACTAACGAGGTAATCATTTTGAGGAAGGTGCGAAGCAATTAATTTAGTGTTGTTTTTAGGCAGACCGCGACTTTCTTCTGTAAGAATATTCTTACTGTAGGGTGAAATGTGTTCCTCGGTAATGCAAGTATGTGAAAGAACTAGGGGCAGTTCATCTGTATACCTAGCTACCTCCGGTCGGACCTGCAGTGTATCACACAACACCCAATATCCCTTGGTCCCGTCACATGGGATATTCTCCAAGCCTTGCTCTAGCAGCACGTCACGCTCATTGTGTGTCAGTTTCCGAATCCCGCCACGAGGGAGCAGTTCAGTCATACACGCCCCGTAAAGACTATTAAAATTGAGGTAGATGATGTAGCTACTATCTTCCCCTAGATCTGAGCCTGTATGCTGGTTCTCCACATTCGTGTACTGTCTCGTCACACTGGTGAACCCACCTCGGAGATTGCGACGAAGTAAATCATATAACAATGGGTCTGACACAACATCAAGTTCAACTTTCGATTTAAGCAAGAATGCATCCCAGACAAATGAGGGTAAAGAAATGTAGTGGAAAATGTCTAATTTGTAGAGAGCAAGCATGGTATCTCGCCAGACTGTGAACACATCAGCTAGCAAACCTGTGTCCACTTTGAGGTAAAGGAGCAGATACTCCCCTATGTTGCGACATTTAGCCAAATCAAAAATTTTTAAGGCTTGTTTATAATCTGTTTCTGACAACTCTTCGTCTTTTAGTGTATTGTAAAACTTATCACGAGAAGGGAGTTGTGGTTCATCTAACACAGACATAGAGGATAAATAATCATAGCAGAATGATTGTTTACCCTTGAGCAGTTTTGGGATGGCCGCTTTATTTACCCCTTTTAACATAGCCAAAGTGAATGTGGTAGGTTTCCCACTATCAATATGATCCTTGCCTATTCTTCCTAGCGAGCCGTTGAGAAGGGCTAAACTATCCAAAAATCTTAAGTTTTTCACATCAACTTTCATAAATTTAAATCCATCCTTGGCTAATATACCTATTTCACTTCCTGGTCTATCTTTCATCTCGTTTAGGATTACTCCTAAATCATAGGAAGCGTTGTGGGAAAAGTGTATAGGAACTTTTATGAATTTATACTCTGCAAATTACATCTATCACAGTAAGCTGCTTGATAATTGTGGAATCTTACTGTGTGGTCGTGATGCCGGACTTTGATTACATCTTCTCCGTTAAAAGGTTCATCACAGAGTTCACAGGCTGTTTTTGTCTCAAATATTACCTGTTGCTGAGACATGTGAAGTTCATAGGATACTAACCCCTTCTTGATTCTAGCCCATGACGCTTTTAGCGTGGTTACAAAGTGATTGACCGCATCTTTACCCAAATAAGTGTCATTCTCAACAATATTCATCTGCCTGTCAATGATGATGTACGCATACGCTACTGCGTTGTGACGTGATTCTATCATTCCCTTAGGGTTCGAGCGGTCTAACATGCACTCAAAGTCATAAAAGCACATGTGACTAGGACCATATCCCCGTCCGTAGTTACGGAAAGTAATCTTCCTCTCTGGCGGGTAAAATTTGAGAGTCTGATGTACTTTGCATGTACTTTCATGACTCTGCATGCGATCTGCTGGGAGTGATATCATACAACAATGACAAAAGCTGTGACGACTTGGGATTAGATCTCCATGACCTCGCATATTACGTACATATTGGTTAAAATCCTTAATTAATACTAAGTGTTGAGCTTCCAACATCAGCAATGGTATGACATCTGTATATCCTCCTCTACCCTTCCTAGCTAGTGTAATGTAGTGTCGTTGTCGTGTAGCATTTTCATCTCTTTCTAGTGAATAGATGAATATACTGACTTTATTCATTTTCTCTACCTTGTGAATATCCTCACACGTTACTGCAGAATTGACATCTGCTGGCCAATTAATGTGACTGAGACACCATCTCGCTTCTCCACACCGTTTACGAATATTATCTAGGTGCATCTCCTTAGCTAAACATTTATAAGCTGCAACACACTGCATAAGGCAAATATTAGCCTCTCTCTCTGGATTGAAAACCAATTTTTTCCACGCATGCCTTCAGGATAGTCTACATGAGATCCTAATCTTATCGGGTGTTCAATCTGACCACAGTTAATGTAAAACCCTGTGAGCCGCTCAACCAAGACATTGGACCCCTCCCTCTCTTCAAGGTATTGAGATATTTTCCCTGTCAATTCGTCAGCCCAAAAATCAACAAGTGTATCTACTTCCTCTTGAGTTACTGTTCGCCCCTCACCTCGTATGGGAAAGCCGTCGTTATTTATAGGATCCAATAGATTCTCCTCCTCCTCACCGTCTTGTTGTACATTTAAATTCCGCACAATTAGAGTGATGTCTGGGTAAATTAGGAGTGATGGGTGTTGTGGGGAGAAAAGGGATCGAATCTCATTAATGAAAAATTCACTGTATGTTCTCAGATAGAGTCCTGGGGAGGTGTTAACATGCTCTGGTAAGGAGAATGAAAGCCGGACATACCCGCCATTATAGTTATCAATTCGATCCAGTAGCTGAGGTGGAATTTCTAGGGCAGGTGGGGGAGAGGGAGAGAGCGCTGGTGGGGGTGATGGGAGAGGACTAGGAGGGGTGGGGGGTGGTGATAGTCCCCCTCCGAGATGAATGGGCAAGACTGCGCGGTCAGCTATTATGCCAGACGGTGCTAACCACTCACAATTGTCAGACGCTGACGCTGACGAGTCAAGGTCAAGGTCTGCTGAGCTGTCTTCTGAGACAAGGATATTCTCATGGACTGTGATGCTGTTTTTAACGGTAGTGTTCTCACCACTGCTGCTGCTGCTGTTGCTGCTGCTGCTGCAGCTGTCGCTGATGGCCGAACCTCTGCTGCTGATAGATTTGGGTATGGGGCTGGGGGAGGAAGGGGGGATTGAGTGAGCGCGTGAACGACCCTTCCCCTCCCAGTGAGTGGAGGGGAGCGAGCCGGATATGGGTAACGTCTGCTCTGGTATGCTATCTGTGTCTGTCGCACTGTTGCTCTCAGCGCTGCTGGATACCAAGTCTATGCATTGCGGTGTAGAATTTGCAAAAAAAAAAAAAAAATATTATCTCTAGAATGAAAGAATGAAAAGCATATATATATATATATATATATATATATATATATATATATATATATATATATATATATATATATATATATATATATATATATATATATTTTGTGACGATAATCTCCTTCAAGAGATTGAGCCTGCTCTTCCTCCAACTACGTCGCTAAACATCTATATAAACTAGTATGGACGAAATATCCAACAACGACAACAACATCTCCAAGGTTTGCCAGAGAGCAAAACGTATGCAGCCAGGAACACCTGCTCCACCTCAAACCGCCAAACTACCTGTCTTGTCGCCGGCTCCTCGCTGATTGGCTGCGAGTCTATCTGCAACTGCACTCCACCTACCATACTACTTGATGTCTGGGGCAGCCTCGACCTCAGTCTTCAGAATATTCAGTGCTTTCATACAGTTAACACGTCTTCTTGGTAGACTAAGCTGTGGCTTACGTGTACTAAGAGAGGTGATAGCTTAAAGCCAATATTCCTGCACCTCTTATTTAATTGTATATTGCACAGCTTGTTATTACTCCCTTGTCTTAACGTAACTTTTCATTTTGTCATTTAATTATTCTTATTATTTTGATTGATTGATTTTATTATACGAATTTGTATGTCCATTTTATTCATGTTTTGCTTTCTTTAACGTAATTAAAATTCCATTGTTAAAATTTACTTGTGTTTTGTGTGTCTTCTCCTTACCTTACCACAGACGAAGTTCCAGATTTTCTATTTTTTTTTTTATTCTATGTGACGAGGCCATACCCCTAGCTTTGAACAGCCGAACACCAACGCGTTACCGTCACATATATATATATATATATATATATATATATATATATATATATATATATATATATATATATATATATATATATATATATATATATATATATGTCGTACCTAGTAGCCAGAACGCACTTCTCAGCCTACTATGCAAGGCCCAATTTACCTAATAAGCCAAGTTTTCATGAATTAATTGTTTTTTAACTACCTAACCAACCTAACCTAACCTAACTTTTTCGGCTACCTAACCTAACCTAGCCTATAAAAATAGGTTAGGTTAGGTAGGGTTGGTTAGGTTCAGTCTTATATCTACGTTAATTTTAACTGCAAAAAAAAAAATTGACCTCGTACATATTGAAATGGGTAGCTTTATCATTTCATAAGAAAAAAATTAGAGAAAATATATTAATTCAGGAAAACTTGGCTTATTAGGCAAAACGGGCCTTGCATAGTAGGCCGGGAAGTGCATTCTGGCTACTAGGTACGACATATATATATATATATATATATATATATATATATATATATATATATATATATATATATATATATATATATATATATATATATATATATATATGTCGTACCTAGTAGCCAGAACGCACTTCTCAGCCTACTATGCTAGGCCCGATTTGCCTAATAAGCCAAGTTTTTCTGAATTTATATATTTTCTCTAATTTTTTTCTTATGAAATGATAAAGCTACTCATTTCATTATGTATGAGGTCAATTTTTTTTATTGGAGTTAAAATTAACGTAGATATATGACCGAACCTAACCAACCCTACCTAACCTAACCTAACCTATCTTTATAGGTTAGGTTAGGTAGCCGAAAAAGTTAGGTTAGGTTAGGTTAGGTTAGGTAGGTTAGGTAGTCGAAAAACAATTAATTCATGAAAACTTGGCTTAATAGGCAAATCGGGCCTTGCATAGTAGCCCAAGAAGTGAGTTCTGGCTACTAGGTACGACATATATATATATATATATATATATATATATATATATATATATATATATATATATATATATATATATATATATATATATATATATATATATATTGAGGAGGTGAGAACAGACTAGTGGGAATTCATGTTTAGGAAATAGACTGAAATACGACAGTAATAACTTACTTATGTACTGGTGAGGGGGTTGAGCAGGTGTGAGGGTATGAATCCTTAATGTTGTGTTAACTGGGCGTGATATTGTCTCGTAGCCCTCCATCTGGCGGTGTTGCCGCCCTTGTTGAAGGGGCGGGGGATACTCGCGAGTGACATCAGCTCTCTTTAGCTCAGTGTGGGGCGGATGGGATACCGACTCGATGACATCTATGTCGATCGAGGTATGGATTATAACCTGAAATGGAACAAAATGATATTCAGCATGGGTGAATGGGGAAAATATTATTATTATGCTTGTGTTTGCTTGCAAGTGGATGTAATACAGGTAAGAGAAGTATTTTATATATGATTCCTACGTTTATGAGAAGTTTCATTCCGACGATGACCTCCTCGAGGGGCAGGTGAGCAGTAAGGACACTTTACGGTTTTGTAAACTGAAATTGAAAAGAACATATTTAAGTGTGTGGAATGTAATATCCCGAATGAGTAAATATTCTCACACTATAAGAGAGAGAGATAATAGTTTACACACACGATATTTCACGTGTGGTTGCAATAAAATGAACTGTGGAATATTAAATAAGAATAACACTCACGTTTATCGCAGAAAATCTGCTGACAACGCTTGCATTTGATGTCGTAATGGCCTAGGGGTGGCTTTTCACAGCTTGTGCATTGCAGCCGACATAGTAAGTTTGGTGACGGAATATAAAACACACCGCATTTCATGCAGGCTGTGAGGGTTCGTCTTTCCATGACGCGGAGCTGTATGGTGTGTGTGTACTGAATGAAGACTCGCAGTGAACAAATGGCGCGTTTGTGTGTGAGGGAAGGGAAACGATCCCAGTCAAATGAGAAGTGATTGATGGTGGGCAGGTGAGGGCCAGCTGGCGGAAATAAGAACAACGCCCCTCCTTAACGAATCCGCAGTGGTGGGAGAGGTCTGTTGGGGTGAACATCTCCCAGAACTCTCTCAAGACATTGAAAAACGATTATAGCTAATGGACCACATAGAGTTAAAATAATGACTCCACCTATCCCCTCTTAAGAGTCTGCTCCCTCCCCTCCACAACATAACCTACATATTCCTATACTCATCTTAAGACTATGATCTCCTTCACTCAACATACTCCTATCTATCTACACACACACAGGTATAACTCTACGACACATACTCATACATATTCATCTTCACTTCTCCTCTTCCTCCTCCTCCCTACATGTCCACATACCAACCACATAGCTTCCATCCCCTACCCAACATGTCACTCTCTCAAGTGACGCCTGGCCGGACACCACGGGTCAAAAAATCCGGGGAAGCACAGAAACCTTGAGATGATGTACACATGCCCACATACTTATTCTCCCCTCCCCTCTTACCTACATGACCCACAACATCCCCTACATTTTACCCCTGTGACACACAACGTCCCCCCTGACGCAACCCATCCCATTCTACGGACTCCCAAGCCACTTTTGACTATGACCGAGTTTGATCCCCGAGGTTCTCCTCAGGTTTGGGACGGTTCTAGTCACATATTTCACTACTACAGTACTAACATTTCACACTCTCCCCCACACACAGTACTACCACTACACACTCTATCTCACACACTGTACTCCCACTGCACAATTTCTCCAACATCCATTACGACCACTACACACTCTCCCCCACACAGTACAACCACTACACACTCTCCCCAACATACAGTACGACCACTACACGGTCTCCCCAACATACAGAACTACCACTACACACTCTCCCCAACATACAGTACGATCACTACACACTCTCCCCTCTCCACAATACGACCACTACACACTCTCCCCCCACACAGTACGACCACTACACACTCTCCTCCACACACACTACTACAACTACACACTCTCCTCCACACACAATACTACCACTACACACTCTCCTCCACTCACAGTACTACCACTACACTCTCTCCTCTACAAACAGTACTACCACTACACACTCTCCTCCACACACAGTAGTGCCACTACACACACTCCCTCACACACAGTACAACCACTACACACTCTCCTCCACATACAGTGCGACCACTACACACTCTCCCCAACATTCAGTACGACCACTAAACACAATCCCTCCACACAGTACTACCACTACACACTCTCCCCAACATACATTTCGACCACTACAAACTCTCCCCCACACACAGTACTACCACTACACACACTCTCTCGCCCACACAGTACGTCCACTACACACTCTCCCAAACACACAGTACGACCACTACACACATCCCCTCACACACAATACTACCACTACACACTCTCCTCCACACACAGTCCTACCACTACACACTCTCCTACACACTGAATACTACCACTAGACACATTCCCTCACACAAGAACTGCCTTTAGAAACTTGTGTAAGGAATCCTTCAGAACCCTGTATACCAATTATGTAAGACCAATCTTGGAATATGCAGCTCCAGCCTGGAGTCCATACCTAGTTAAACACAAGACAAAGCTAAAGAAGATTCAGCGGTATGCTATCAGGCTCGTCCCAGAACTGAGAGGAATGAGCAACGAGGAAAGGCTAAAGGAGCTGAACCTCACATCCCAGGAAAACAGAAGAGTAAGGGGAGACATAACTACCACCTACAAAATTCTCAGGGGAATTGACAGAGTGGATAAAAACAAACTCTTCAGCACGGGTGGAACACGAACAAGGGGACACAGGTGGAAACTTAGTACCCAGATGAGCCACAGAGACGTTAGAAAGAATTTTTTCAGTGTCAGAGTAGTTAATAAATGGAATGCTTTAGGCAGTGATGTAGTGGAGGCTGACTCCATACACAGTTTCTAATGTAGATATGATAGAGCCCAGTAGGCTCAGGAATCTGTACACCAGTTGATTGACAGTTGAGAGGCTGGACAAAAGAGCCAATGCTCAACCCCCGAAAGCACAATTAGGTGAATACAGTACTACAACTACACACTCTCCTCCTCACACAATACTACCACTACACACACTCGGAGTCTGGCCCTAGCTTTGGTAGGGGACAGACGTGTGCTTCGGCGCTCCAGCAGTTGGTGCTGTTTGCCAGTTTCGGCCGGTTGGGGGCGGGTGTGTGTCTGCCCGCCTGTGCTGACGTGGGCAGTGTTGTTGCCTGCCTGGCTGCGTGCTGACGTGGCCGTTTTGACATGGGGGGCCTCGCAATTCCTCCTGTTTTGCGGGTGAATTCCGTGGGTCTGGAATTCTCGTGCAAGGCTGGTTATCCGGCCATTGAGTTGGTAATGTGCGACATGCTTCGTGTCCCGGTGGAGGCTGTGTATGGAGTTCAGCTTGTTACGGCCCACCGGGTGATTGTCAAGTTCGTGCGGGAGAAGGAGTATCGGGACTTCCTCCGGCGGAACGAAGGGCGTTCCTTACAGTTGCCGGATGGCGCCGGCTCCGTTACGATCTCGGACCGAAGTGGTGCCCTGACATATGTCAGTGTGCACGGTGCGCCCCTGGAGTTCCTTGAAGACCTTCTCCGGCGCTTCTTCGGGAGGTATGGTGCTGTCATCAGTGTGCGGGTGAACACTCTTTCCTCAGGGAAGTATGCTGGGAAGCAGACGAACGTCCGTACCTTAGGTATGCGCCTGCGGTCGAATATTCCATCTTCTGTCCGGCTGCTGGGTTACTATGTTCGGGTGTATTCTGCCCGGCAGCCCCGTACTTGTTTCCGGTGTGGCCAGTTAGGGCATCAGGCTGCCGGGTGCTCTGAGGCCCCTGCTGCACCTGTTAACTTGTTTCGGGAAGAGGATTTCCCGCCGCTCCCTCAGGACGTTGATTCCGGAGATGATGTGGGGCAGGTCCCATTCGCTGCTGATGCGGCCCCCCCCTGCGTCACCCGACATGCCCCAGGTGGTTGTTGTCCCTCCGCCGAGTGTTCCGGTGGCTCCTATCGCTGGTCACTTCACTGTGCCAGTTGCTCCCGAGGGTCTTCCGGCTGGTCTCTGCGGGTCGTCTGCGTCTTCCTCGACTCCTGCTGCTGTGCCTGGTCCTGCACCCTCGCCAGGTGTTACGGCTGTGCTGGGTGTTGGGGGGGCTGCGGAGCGTCCTGTTGTGTGCGGCCCGGTTCCCCATGTGGTTGAGGCTGCTGCCGTACTGCGTCGGGCGTTGGTTCGCCCGGTTCGTGAGGCCCGTGGTTCTGGGTCCGCCTCCGGCTGTGAGAATGTGCGGCCTGTGCCCAAGCGTTCCAGGCGTTCTTCTACTGTTTGGGCTGATGTGGAGGATTACGACGCAAGTGGCGCTTCGGGAGGTGATGTGGCGATTCCGGGTGCTTCGCGCTCTACGTCGCTGGTGGTGGCTGATATACATGTGTCTGCTGTTGACGATGGGTGTGCGTCTGCTTTACCTCCTATTCTTTCTTCTGCAGAAGGTTCTACGCAGTGGAAGGTGGTTGCTCCTACAGACGTGGGTGGTGTGGGTTCTGGTGCGAGCCGAGGCATCAAGCTGGTGCTGAAGAAGGATGCCAAGCGTGGGGGGTCCCAGCAGGTACAACGTTCGGTGGTTGACGCGGGGCCCTGTGAGACAGCCGAGGAGGCTCCCAGTGCGATGCCCATTGCCCGGCCTCGTGGGAAGGAGCCTCTCCCTCTCGCCTTGGCCTCCGGAGTGGCGAATGATGCTGACCATCCTTTGCGGTTTGACATTGATGACCGCGTGCGTCCGGTTCCGTGGTGCCCTTCTACCATCTGGATTCGACGGGCTCAGTGTTTTATTGTGGGTGTGCCGGAGTCCATGCCTGATCCTCGTACAGTTCGTACTGAACCTATTTCGGAGTACGTCATGTTACTTTGGGAGGCGTATTGTATTCGCTTCCCGGCGGCGGAGTGGCCGGATAAGTATGAGACATTTGAGTAGTCTGTGTGCTTGGTGTGTACTTGGACCTGTGGTTTGTTTTGTAATGTGTTGTACCTATTGTGCGCCCTTCAGGCCGATGCTTTGTTGTATTTCTTATATTTCCGGTATTGTTTCTTTTATTTTTGTTTATTATGTTTCTGTTCATGGTTGTTTATGTTGTAGGCCCTTCAGGCCGGTGTTTAGTGTCTTTGAATAATTTTGTATAAAGTTGTATTGTTTTGTTTTGTGTTGAAGTGTCTTGTTATGTTTCTTGATGTGCTTTGTTGTTTTATTATCGGTCCTTCAGGCCGGTGCATGTATGTTGTTGTGTTTGTGCCTGTTTTGTTTTCAGGTGTGCGTGTTTTGCTTGTTTCTTATTATTGTTTATTTTGGCCTCGCCCTTTGTTTACGGGGCGGATGGCTTGGTGTGTTTTTTTTTATTCCTGTATTGTTTGTGCTGTGCGTTTGGCCTGGTGTTTTTATATTGCTTTACCTGTTGTACGTGTTTGTTCTTTATGTTTTGTTTGGAATGTATTGTGTTTGTCCTATTCTGTTTCCTCTTATGTCTCTTGTTGTATGGTTTGTTTTTCTAGAGGTCTTGTTTTGTGATGTTACTGTGTTTGCTTGTTTGTCATTGTATTATGTTTTGTGCTTTGATATATGCTGTCATTTTCTATGCTTTTCTCGTGTGTGTGCTTTGTTGTGCTCTGCTGTCTGCCCGTCTGGCTGGTGGTCTATTGTTTTCCTGTGTTATGTATTTTGTATTTGTTTTTATTGTATTTAATTTGCATGTTTTGCATGTAAAAATAAAAAAACAAAACAAAAACTAAACACACTCCCCCACACACACGGTACTACCACTACACACTCTCCTCCACACACAGTACTACCACTACACACTCTCCTCCACACACAGTACTACCACTACACACTCTCCTCCACACACAGTACTACCACTACACACTCTCCTCACACACAATACTACCACAACACTCTCCTCCACACACAGTACACACACACTCTCCTCCACACACACAACACACACTCTCCTCCCACACACAGTACTACCACTACACACTCTCCTCCACACACAGTACTACCACTACACACTCTCCTCCACACACAGTACTACCACTACACACTCTCCTCCACACACAATACTACCACTACACACTCTCCTCCACACACAATACTACCACAACACACTCTCCTCCACACACAGTACTACCACTACACACTCTCCTCCACACACAGTACTACCACTACACACTCTCCTCCACACACAGTACTACCACTACACACTCTCCTCCACACACAGTACTACCACTACACACTCTCCTCCACACACAGTACTACCACTACACACTCTCCTCCACACACAGTACTACCACTACACACTCTCCTCCACACACAGTACTACCACTACACACTCTCCTCACACACACACACACACTCTCCTACACACACCACTACACACTCTCCTCCACACACAGTACTACCACTACACACTCTCCTCCACACACAGTACTACCACTACACACTCTCCTCCACACACAATACTACCACTACACACTCTCCTCCACACACAGTACTACCACTACACACTCTCCTCCACACACAGTACTACCACTACACACTCTCCTCCACACACAGTACTACCACTACACACTCTCCTCCACACACTCTACTACCACTACACACACTCCTCCACACACAGTACTACCACTACACACTCTCCTCCACACACAGTACTACCACTACACACTCTCCTCCACACACAATACTACCACTACACACTCTCCTCCACACACAGTACTACCACTACACACTCTCCTCCACACACAGTACTACCACTACACACTCTCCTCCACACACAGTACTACCACTACACACTCTCCTCCACACACAATACTACCACTACACACTCTCCTCCACACACAGTACTACCACTACACACTCTCCTCCACACACAATACTACCACTACACACACTCCTCCACACACAGTACTACCACTACACACTCTCCTCCACACACAGTACTACCACTACACACTCTCCTCCACACACAGTACTACCACTACACACACTCCTCCACACACAGTACTACCACTACACACTCTCCTCCACACACAGTACTACCACTACACACTCTCCTCCACACACAGTACTACCACTACACACTCTCCTCCACACACAGTACTACCACTACACACTCTCCTCCACACACAGTACTACCACTACACACTCTCCTCCACACACAGTACTACCACTACACACTCCCCTCCACACACAGTACTACCACTACACACTCCCCTCACACACAGTACTACCACTACACACTCTCCTCCACACACAGTACTACCACTACACACTCTCCTCCACACACAGTACTACCACTACACACTCTCCTCCACACACAGTACTACCACTACACACTCTCCTCCACACACAGTACTACCACTACACACTCTCCTCCACACACAGTACTACCACTACACACTCCTCCACACACACGGTACTACCACTACACACACTCCTCCACACACAGTACTACCACTACACACACTCCTCACACACAGTACTACCACTACACACTCTCCTCCACACACAGTACTACCACTACACACACTCCTCACACACAGTACTACCACTACACACTCTCCTCCACACACAGTACTACCACTACACACTCTCCTCCACACACAGTACTACCACTACACACTCTCCTCCACACACAGTACTACCACTACACACTCTCCTCCACACACAGTACTACCACTACACACTCTCCTCCACACACAGTACTACCACTACACACTCTCCTCCACACACAGTACTACCACTACACACACAACACTCCCCACACACACGGTACTACCACTACACACTCTCCTCCACACACAGTACTACCACTACACACTCTCCTCCACACACAGTACTACCACTACACACTCTCCTCCACACACAGTACTACCACTACACACTCTCCTCCACACACAGTACTACCACTACACACTCTCCTCCACACACAGTACTACCACTACACACTCCCCTCACACACGGTACTACCACTACACACTCTCCTCCACACACAGTACTACCACTACACACTCTCCTCCACACACAATACTACCACTACACACTCTCCTCCACTCACAGTACTACCACTACACACTCTCCTCCACACACAGTACTACCACTACACACTCCCCTCACACACGGTACTACCACTACACACTCTCCTCCACACACAGTACTACCACTACACACTCTCCTCCACACACAATACTACCACTACACACTCTCCTCCACTCACAGTACTACCACTACACACTCTCCTCCACACACAGTACTACCACTACATACTCTCCTCCACACACAGTACTACCACTACACACTCTCCTCCACACACAGTACTACCACAACACACTCCCCTCACACACAATACTACCACTACACACACCCTCACACACAGTACTACCACTACACACTCTCCTCACACACAATACTACCACTACACACACCCTCACACACAGTACTACCACTACACACTCTCCTCCACACACAATACTACCACAACACACTCCCCTCACACACGGTACTACCACTACACACTCTCCTCCACACACAGTACTACCACAACACACTCCCCTCACACACAATACTACCACTACACACACCCTCACACACAGTACTACCACTACACACACTCCCTCCGCACACAGAACGACCACTACAAACTCTCCCTCACACACAGTTCTGCCTCTATACACTCTCCCCCACTCCCAGTACTACAACTACACACACTCCCCCACACACAGTACCACCACTACACTCTCCCCACACACAGCGCTACCACTACACACTCTCCCCCACACAGTACTATCATTACGCACTCTTCCCCCACACACAGAACTACCACTACACACACCCTCACACACAGTACTACCACTACACACTCTCCTCCACACACAATACTACCACAACACACTCCCCTCACACACAATACTACCACTACACACACCCTCACACACAGTACTACCACTACACACTCTCCTCCACACACAATACTACCACAACACACTCCCCTCACACACAATACTACCACTACACACACCCTCACACACAGTACTACCACTACACACTCTCCTCCACACACAATACTACCACAACACACTCCCCTCACACACAATACTACCACTACACACACCCTCACACACAGTACTACCACTACACACTCTCCTCCACACACAATACTACCACTACACACTCCCCTCACACACAGTACTACCACTACACACACCCTCACACACAGTACTACCACTACACACACTCCCTCCGCACACAGAACGACCACTACAAACTCTCCCTCACACACAGTTCTGCCTCTATACACTCTCCCCCACTCCCAGTACTACAACTACACACTCTTCCCCCATACAGTACTACCACTACACACAGTTCCCAACACACAGTACTACCACTAAACACTCTCCCCCACACACAGTACTACCCTTACACACTCTCCCCCAAACAGTATGTCCACTACACACTCTCCCTCCACACAGATCGACCACTACACACTGTCCCTCCATGCAGTACGACCAATACACACTCTGCTCACACACAGTACGACCACTAAACTCTCTCCCTCCAAACAGTACGACCACTACGCACTCTCCCTCCACACAGTACGACCTCTACACACTCTCCCTCCACACAGTTCGACCACTACACACTCTCCCTCCATGCAGTACGACCACTACACACTCTTTCCCCTAACAGTACGACCCCTACACACTCTCCCACAAAGAGAACGTCCACTACACACTCTCCCTCCACACAGTACAACCACTACACACTCTTCTTCAACACAGTACGACCTCTACACACTCTCCCTCGCACAGTACTACCGCTACACACTCACCCTACACACAATACGACTACTACACACAGTACGACTACTACACACTCTGCCTCCATATAGTACGACCAATACAGACTCTTCCCCCACACAGTATTACCACTACACATTCTCCTGCACACACAGTACTACCACTACACACACACTCTCCACACACAGAACGACCACTGCACACTCTCCCTCACACACAGTTCTACCTCTACACACTCTCCCGCACTCACAGTACTACCACTACACACACTCCCCCACACACAGTACTACCACTACACTCTTCCCCACACACAGCACTACCACTACACACTCTCCCCCACACAGTACTACCTTTACGTTTTCTCCCCCACACACAGTACTACCACTACACACTCTCCCACACACACAGTACTACCACTACACACACTCCCCCACACACATGACTACCACTACACAATCTCCCCCACACACAGTACTACCACTACACACTCTCCCCCACACACACACATGACTACCAGTACACACTCTCCCCCAAACACAGTACTTAACTACACACTATCACAAACATGCAGTAAGACCACTACACACTCTCCCACACACACAGTACTACCACTACACACTCTCCCACATACACAGTACTACCACTACACACTCTCCCACACACACAGTACTATCACTACACACACTCCCCCACACACAGTACCACCACTACACTCTTCCCCCACACACAGCACTACCACTACACACACTCCCCCACACAGTACTACCATTACGCACTCTCCCCCACACACAGAACTACCACTACACACTCTCCCAAACACACAGTACGACCACTACACTCTCTCCCCAACATACAGTACTACCACTACACACTCTCCCCCACATACAGTACGACTACTACACACTCACCCCCACATACACTACAACCACTACACACTCTACCCCACACACAGTACTACCACTACACACTCTCCCCAATACGCAGTACTCCCACTACACAATCTCCCCTCACACAGAACGTACACTGCACACTCCTCCACACAGTATGTCCACTACACACTCTCCCCCACACACAATACAACCACTACACACTCTCCCTAACATACAGTACGACCACTACACAGTCTCCCCAACATACAGTACGATCACTACACACTGTCCCCCCTACACAATACGACCACTACACACTTTCCCCCCACACAGTACGACCACTGTACACTCTCCACCACACACACAGTACGACCACTATACACTCTCCACCACACACTCAGTACTACCACTACACACTCTCCTCCACACACAGTACTACCACTACACGCACTCCTCCACACACAATACTACCACTACACACACTCCCCCACACACAGTACTACCATTACCCACTCTTCCCCCACACAGTACTACCACTACAGACTCTCCCCTACACACAGTACTACCACTGCACACACTCCCCTCACACACAGTACTACCACTACACACTCTTCCCCCACACAGTACTACCACTACACACTTTCCCCCCCACACACAGTACTACCACTGTACACTCTCCCCCCCCCCACACAGTAATACCACTACTCACTCTTCCCCCACACAGTACTACCACTAAACACTCTTCCCCCCCCCACACACAGTACTACCACTACACACAGTTTCCAACACACAGTTCCACCACTACACACTCTCCCCCCATGCAGTACGACCACTACATACTCTTCCCCTACACAGTACGACCCCTACACACACTCTCCCACACAGTACTACTGCTACACACTTTTCCTACACACAGAGTGCGACCACTACACACTCTGCCTCCATACAGTACGACCACTACACACTCTTCTCTCACACAGTACGACCACTAAAAACTCTGCCCCACACAGTACGTCCACTACACACTCTCCCTCCACACAGTACGACCACTACACACTTTTCCCACTCAACAGTACGACCCCTACACACTCTCCCTAATACAGAACGTTCACTACACACTCTCCCTCCACACAGTACGACCACTACACACTCTTCCCCCACACAGTACGACCCTTACACACACTCCCCCACACAGTATTACCGCTGCACACTCTCCCTCCACACAGTACGACCACTTCACACTCTTCCCCCACACAGTACGACCCTTACACACACTCCCCCACACAGTATTACCGCTACACACTCTCCCTACACACAGTACGACCACTTCACACTCTCTCTCCATATAGTACGACCAATACACCATCTTCCCCAACACAGTACGACCCCTACACACTCTACCCCACACAGTAATACTACTACACACTCTTCCTACACACAGAGTGCGACCACTACACACTCTCCCTCCATACAGTACGACCTCTACACACACCCTACACATAGAGTACGACCACTACACACTCTCCCTCTATACATACCCAATCATTTGGGCTGGACGGTAGAGCGACGGTCTGGCTTTATGCAGGTCGGCGTTCAATCCCCGACCGTCCAAGTGGTTGGGTACCGTTCCTTCCTTCCCCCGTCCCATCTCCAAATCCTTATTCTGACTCCTTCCCAGTGCTATATAGTCGTAATGCTTGGCGCTTTCCCCTGAAATCTCCCTCCCTCCCTCTCCCTCTATACAGTACGACCAGTGCACACTTTTCCCTTAACATACAGTACGTCCACTACACACTCTCCCCCACACAGTACGACCACTACACACTCGCCCCAACATTCTTTACGACCACTACACACTCTCTCCCTAACATACAGTACGTCCAATACAAACTCTCCCCCATACAGTACCACCACCACACACACTCTCCAACATACATTACGACCACTACACACTCTCCCCCTACACAGTACGTCCACTACACACTCTCCCCCACACAGTACGACCACTACACACACTCCCCCACACACAGTACGACCACTACACACACTTCCCCACATACAGTACGACCACTACACACACTCGCCCACAACGTACGACCACTACACACTCTTCCCCACACAGTACGACCACTACACACACTCCTCCACACAGTACGACCACTACACACTCTTCCCCACACAGTACGACCACTACACACACTCCCCCACACAGTACGTCCACTACATACAGTCCATCATACACAACCTGTCCCCAGAGGCCCACAACAATAGGATATCATCAGCGGCATATGCTATTTTGGCCAACATATGAACTGCTTTTAAAAACTTGTGTAAGGAATAGTTCTGGACCCTGTATACCACTTATGTCAGACCAATCATGTAATATGCATCTCCAGCCTGGAGTCCATACTTAGTCAAACACGGACAAAATTAGAGAAGATTCAGTGGTAAGCCACCAGGCTCGTCTGGGAACTGAGAGGAATGAGCTATGAGGAAAGGCTAAAGGAGCTGAATCTCACGTCCCTGGAAAACAGAAGAGTAAGGGGAGACATGATCTCCCCTTGACCTATAAAATTCTCAGTTCTAACCTAACTATAAATCCACAAGTGGGTTATAATATTACTTAATACCTACTGTTACTGTTTCTTTAAATTTTTCAATATGACGAAACCCAAAATCATTTGGCTGGGTTTAGTTGTGACGGTGAGCTTGAGTGTGCTCACTTACAGTGTTACTGTTTATCATACCAGGCAAAATGCTCTAATTAGAGCGGCCCGGGCGGAATCCGAGACCCAGTTCGCGCAGACCAATGGTTGGGGAAGTAAAGCAAGGAAGCTTCCCCTGATCGGCCGTCTGGTCTCGTCTCCTCCATCCTGCTCCTTCCCGGATGTGATCCCCGTCTGGCGGCTGGTTATGGCTAGCCTGATGAAGGGAGCCATCCTCGCTACTACAGTTTCTGTCCTTCTATCCCTGCTGAAAACTTACTTTGCTTGGCCTCATTATGGTCTTAAGCCCGACGATATGAAACACAAATCAGACCAAAAGGTCTCCATAAAAAAGAAACACAAAAAAAAGAGACCAAAGTCTTTAGAGGAAAAGGCGATAGAGGAACAGGCGTTGGAGGAAAAGGCACGTTTGGATGAGGAAAAGGCTTTAGAGGAAACGGCACGTTTGGATGAGGAAAAGGCTTTAGAGGAAACGGCACGTTTGGACGAGGAAACGGCACGTTTGGATGAGGAAAACGCTCTAAAGGAAAAGGCACTCATGGATGAGGAAAAGGCTTTAGAGGAAAAGGCTTTGGAAGCTTTCTTCGCCGACGTCGCCGCCCGCGCGCAGGAAATAATAGAGTTATAGTAGGACTACTTCAACTAGCCGAATGATGAAACATGTAACGAATATCAAAGTTTTTGACCTCAAATTTACCTCAACGAGTAAATCCGGATCGGGAATGAGCGACAGCAATGGTAAGTGCATTTACCTATGCGATACAAGACTGCAGAACAGAAAAAGTTAAGGAAAGGGAAATGAGAGAGCCCAATCGGTTAGTGTGCCTAAGGGGGCATTTGAATGGTTTTCGATCCAAATATGCAATAAATGAAAACTGGTTCGATTTCAATCAAATTTTTTTTTGACGAGTTTTATATGAAAAGAGTTTCATCTTGTCAAAGTCTCATCATCGAAGCATAAATAGGAAGGGAGAAAAAAATATTGAAGTAGGTGTCAAAATTATTCCAAAATGTTCAAAAACGATTATCAAACACAAGTGTCAACTGAAATCATACCTATGACTCTCAGCTATCACAATAGCATATATTAGAAGAATATTATAATTAGTATTATTAGAAAAATAATTAAGTTAAAAAAATCAATTTATTTTTCATTTTTTTTATCGGATGATTTGCATGAAACTTATACACCTGACTGCACGTAAGCCTATCTGTAAGGGTACCAATTTTGGAGGAAACTTGTTCATGACAACCTCAACCACAGATGGCAGCACCTTAGACTTTATTATTTTCTTATTTATTTTCATTATTTTCAAGTAACATAAAAGTTCTTGTCACTCTTTCACTTTTTATTCAATTTACATGAAACTTACACCTTATACATAAAGTTTATGTCTCTAAACTCCGAAGGAAGCGTTTTTCCTAAGTTCATTTATTGATTTTATAATAGCAATAAACATGACATATATGCATAATTTTTGGGGGGAAACTTTGACTATTGTATTAGGAAAACTAAAGATGTTTTGAAAACTCCTAAACTTCACATCCTTTATTTATGTGTCAGAAAAGTGTCATAGAATGATTATATCTGAAAAGGTGAAGGGTGTGAAGTCACTTGAAAATGTGTAATTTTTGTTGAAAAAAATATATCTTCCTTACCACTCCTTCAACCATTCCCATCCCAAATCCTTATCCTGACCCCCCCTTCCAAGTGCTATATTGTCGTAATGGTTTCGCGCTTTCTCCTCATAGTTCCATTCCATTCCCTTTCTATTTAGGCTGCAGTACTGAAACTTTGAACAACTTTTCCAAAACCATTCAAGTGCGCCCTATGGCCTACCTATGAAGAAAAGACGAGGGACAATGAACACTGCCCAGCAGAGTGCCAGTGGTGTCATCCCAGGGTGCCATCCTAGGGGTGCCAGTGGTGTCGTCCCATAGTGCTAGTGGTGTCATCCCAGGGTGAAGGTGGTGCCATCCCAGGGTGCCAGTGGTGCCATCCCATAGTGCCAGTGGTGTCATCCCAGGGTGAAGGTGGTGCCATCCCAGGGTGCCAGTGGTGCCAGTGGTGCCATCCCATAGTGCCATGCCAGGGTGCCAGTAATTACCTAAGTGTAGTTACAGGATGAGAGTTACACTCGTGGTGTCCCGTCTTCCCAGCACTCTTTGTCATATAACGCTTTGAAACTACTAACGGTCTTGGCCTCCACCACCTTCTCACCTAACTTGTTCCAACCGTCTACCACTCTGTTTGCGAAAGTGAATTGTCTTATATTTCTTCGGCATCTGTGTTTAGCTAGTTTAAATCTATGACCTCTGGTTCTTAAAGTTCCAGGTCTCGGGAAATCTTCCCTATCGATTTTATCAATTCCTGTTACTATTTTGTATGTAGTGATCATATCACCTCTTTTTCTTGTCTTCTAGTTTTGGCATATTTAATGCCTCTAACCTCTCCTCATAGCTCTTGCCCTTCAGTTCTGGGAGCCACTTAGTAGCATGTCTTTGCATCTTTTCCATCCAGTTTGTTGATGTGCTTCTTAAGATAAGGGCACCACACAACCGCTGCATATTCTAGCTTTGGCCTAACAAAAGTCGTGAACAATTTCTTTAGTATATCGCCATCCATGTATTTAAAAGCAATTCTTAAATTAAAAATCGTGGCATAGGCTCCTCGCACAATATTCTTTATGTGGTCCTCAGGTGATAGTTTTCTATCTAGAACCACCCCTAAATCTTTTTCTTTAAGAACATAAGCATAAGAACAAATGTAACTGCAGAAGGCCTATTGGCCCATACGAGGCAGCTCCTATTCTATAACCACCCAATAAGAACATAAGAACAAAGGTAAGTGCAGAAGGCCTATTGGCCCATACGAGGCAGCTCCTATTCTATAACCACCCAATCCCACTCATATACTTGTCCAACCCGTGCTTGAAACAATCGAGGGACCCCACCTCCACAATGTTACGCGGCAATTGGTTCCACAAATCAACAACCCTGTTACTGAACCAGTATTTACCCAAGTCTTTCCTAAATCTAAACTTATCCAATTTATATCCATTGTTTCGTGTTCTGTCCTGTGTTGATACTTTTAATACCCTATTAATATCCCCCCGGTTATGTCCATTCATCCACTTGTAAACCTCTATCATGTCACCCCTAACTCTTCGCCTTTCCAGTGAATGCAACTTAAGCTTTGTTAATCTTTCTTCATATGAAAGATTTCTAATTTGGGGAATTAACTTAGTCATCCTACGCTGGACACGTTCAAGTGAATTTATATCCATTCTATAATATGGCGACCAAAACTGAACTGCATAATCTAAATGGGGCCTAACTAGAGCAAGATATAGCTTGAGAACCACACCAGGTGTCTTGTTACTAACGCTGCGATTAATAAATCCAAGTGTCCGATTTGCCTTATTACGAACATTTATGCATTGATCCTTTTGTTTTAAATTCTTACTAATCATAACTCCCAGATCCCTTTCGCAATCCGACTTCGCAATCACAACACCATCTAGCTCGTATCTTGTAACTCTATCATCATTACCTAACCTCAGAACTTTACATTTATCAGCATTAAACTGCATCTGCCAATCCTTTGACCATTTCAAAACCCTATCTAGATCAACTTGAAGTGATAGTGAGTCCTCCTCCGAATTAATTTCCCTACCGATTTTCGTATCATCGGCAAATTTGCAAATGTTGCTACTCAAACCTGAATCTAAATCATTTATATATATTATAAACAACAGAGGTCCCAGGACAGAGCCTTGAGGCACTCCACTTACAACATTTTCCCACTCTGACTTGATTCCATTTATACTAACTCTCTGTTTCCTTTGGTATAGCCATGCCCTAATCCAGCTTAATATAGCACCCCCAATACCATGAGACTCTATTTTTTTAATCAGTCTTTCATGTGGCACTGTATCAAAAGCTTTCCTAAAGTCAAGGTATACAACATCGCAATCCTTACCACTATCAACTGCCTCAACAATGCTAGAATAAAAAGATAACAAATTTGTTAAACATGAACGGCCATTTATAAAACCATGTTGCGACTCAATTATTAATTTATGTTTTTCAAGATGAAGACGAATTTTATTTGCTATTATAGATTCGAGTAACTTTCCCACAATAGACGTTAGGCTAATTGGTCGATAGTTAGACGCAAGTGATCTATCTCCTTTCTTAAAAACTGGTATCACATTAGCAACTTTCCAAAACTCTGGCACTCTGCCTGACTCTATTGATTTATTAAATATGGTTGACAGTGGGTCACAAAGCTCCTCTTTGCATTCTTTAAGCACCCTAGCAAACACTTCATCCGGCCCTGGGGATTTGTTTGGTTTGAGTTTTACTATTTGTTTAAGAACATCCTCCCTGGTAACTGCTAAACTCGTCAACCTGTCCTCGTCCCCACCCACATAGACTTGTTCGGCTGAAGGCATATTGTTAAGTTCCTCTTTAGTAAATACAGATACAAAATATTTATTAAAAATACTACTCATCTCTTCATCACTATCTGTTATTTGACCTGTCTCAGTTTTTAATGGACCTATCCTTTCCCTAGTCTTAGTACGATATAACTGAAAAAACCCTTTAGGATTTGTCTTTGCTTGCCCTGCTATGCGAACTTCATAGTTTCTTTTTGCTTTCCTTATCTCTTTTTTAACATTTCTAACCAGTTGTACGAATTCCTGTTCTAAAGTGACCTCCCCATTTTTAATCCTTTTGTACCAAGCTCTCTTTTTACCTATAAGGTTCTTCAAATTCTTTGTTATCCACTTTGGGTCATTAGTATACGATCTATTCAATTTGTATGGTATACTACGTTCCTGTGCTTTGTTTAGAATATTCTTAAATAAGTTATATATTGAATCCACATCGAAATCCCCATTTAAGTCACCTATCGCTGGGTTCATGTCTCGCTCCAAGACCGGCCCACACCCCATACCCAAGCCTTTCCAATCAATTTGACCCAAAAAATTTCTTAGGCTATTAAAATCAGCTTTTCGAAAATCTGGCACTTTAACAGAATTTTCTCCTACTGGTCTATTCCATTCTATGCTAAATCTGATTTCTTTGTGATCACTGCTCCCTAGCTCACTCCCTATTTCAATCCCACTCATATACTTGTCCAACCTGCGTTTGAAACAATCGAGGGACACCACCTCCACCACGTTACGCGGCAATTGGTTCCACAAATCAACAACCCTGTTACTGAACCAGTATTTACCCAAGTCTTTCCTAAATCTAAACTTATCCAATTTATACCCATTGTTTCGTGTTCTGTCTTGTGTTGATATTTTTAATACCCTATTAATATCCCCCCTGTTATGTCCATTCATCCACTTGTAAACCTCTATCATGTCACCCCTAACTCTTCGCCTTTCCAGTGAATGCAACTTAAGCTTTGTTAATCTTTCTTCATATGAAAGATTTCTAATTTGGGGAATTAACTTCGTCATCCTACGTTGGACACGTTCAAGTGAATTTATATCCATTCTATAATACGGCGACCAAAACTGAACTGCATAATCTAAATGGGGCCTAACCAGAGCAAGATATAGCTTAAGAACCACACCAGGTGTCTTGTTACTAACGCTTCGATTAATAAATCCCAGTGTCCTATTCGCCTTATTACGAACATTCATGCACTGATCCTTTTGTTTTAAATTCTTACTAATCATAACTCCCAGATCCCTTTCACAATCCGACTTCGCAATCTCAACACCATCTAGCTCGTATCTTGTAACTCTATCATCATTACCTAGCCTCAGAACTTTACATTTATCAGCATTAAACTGCATTTGCCAATCATTTGACCATTTCAAAACCCTATCTAGATCAACTTGAAGTGATAGTGAGTCCTCCTCCGAATTAATTTCCCTACCGATTTTCGTATCATCGGCAAATTTGCAAATGTTGCTACTCAAACCTGAATCTAAATCATTTATATATATTATAAACAACAGAGGTCCCAGGACAGAGCCCTGAGGTACTCCACTAACAACATTATCCCACTCTGACTTAACCCCATTTATACTAACTCTCTGTTTCCTTTGGAATAGCCATGCTCTAATCCAAGTTAATATAGCACCCCCAATATCATGAGCTTCTATTTTTTTAATTAGTCTTTCATGTGGCACTGTATCAAAAGCTTTGCTAAAGTCAAGGTACACAACATCACAATCCTTACCACTATCAACTGCCTCAACTATGCTGGAATAAAAAGTTAGCAATTAATTGACGATTGCTTTCTTACGCAACACATTAAGGAACCAACACGGGAAAATAATATTTTAGATTTAGTGTTAACTAACAGGGAAACGCAAATAATGACATCGAAATAGGGAGTGAGCTAGGGAGCAGTGATCACAAAGAAATCAGATTTAGCATAGAATGGAATAGACCAGTAGGAGAAAATTCTGTTAAAGTGCCAGATTTTCGAAAAGCTGATTTTAATAGCCTAAGAAATTTTTTGGGTCAAATTGATTGGAAAGGCTTGGGTATGGGGTGTGGGCCGGTCTTGGAGCGAGACATGAACCCAGCGATAGGTGACTTAAATGGGGATTTCGATGTGGATTCAATATATAACTTATTTAAGAATATTCTAAACAAAGCACAGGAACGTAGTATACCATACAAATTGAATAGATCGTATACTAATGACCCAAAGTGGATAACAAAGAATTTGAAGAACCTTATAGGTAAAAAGAGAGCTTGGTACAAAAGGATTAAAAATGGGGAGGTCACTTTAGAACAGGAATTCGTACAACTGGTTAGAAATGTTAAAAAAGAGATAAGGAAAGCAAAAAGAAACTATGAAGTTCGCATAGCAGGGCAAGCAAAGACAAATCCTAAAGGGTTTTTTCAGTTATATCGTACTAAGACTAGGGAAAGGATAGGTCCATTAAAAACTGAGACAGGTCAAATAACAGATAGTGATGAAGAGATGAGTAGTATTTTTAATAAATATTTTGTATCTGTATTTACTAAAGAGGAACTTAACAATATGCCTTCAGCGAACAAGTCTATGTGGGTGGGGACGAGGACAGGTTGACGAGTTTAGCAGTTACCAGGGAGGATGTTCTTAAACAAATAGTAAAACTCAAACCAAACAAATCCCCAGGGCCGGATGAAGTGTTTGCTAGGGTGCTTAAAGAATGCAAAGAGGAGCTTTGTGACCCACTGTCAACCATATTTAATAAATCAATAGAGTCAGGCAGAGTGCCAGAGTTTTGGAAAGTTGCTAATGTGATACCAGTTTTTAAGAAAGGAGATAGATCACTTGCGTCTAACTATCGACCAATTAGCCTAACGTCTATTGTGGGAAAGTTACTCGAATCTATAATAGCAAATAAAATTCGTCTTCATCTTGAAAAACATAAATTAATAATTGAGTCGCAACATGGTTTTATAAATGGCCGTTCATGTTTAACAAATTTGTTATCTTTTTATTCTAGCATTGTTGAGGCAGTTGATAGTGGTAAGGATTGCGATGTTGTATACCTTGACTTTAGCAAAGCTTTTGATACAGTGCCACATGAAAGACTGATTAAAAAAATAGAGTCTCATGGTATTGGGGGTGCTATATTAAGCTGGAGTAGGGCATGGCTATACCAAAGGAAACAGAGAGTTAGTATAAATGGAATCAAGTCAGAGTGGGAAAATGTTGTAAGTGGAGTGCCTCAAGGCTCTGTCCTGGGACCTCTGTTGTTTATAATATATATAAATGATTTAGATTCAGGTTTGAGTAGCAACATTTGCAAATTTGCCGATGATACGAAAATCGGTAGGGAAATTAATTCGGAGGAGGACTCACTATCACTTCAAGTTGATCTAGATAGGGTTTTGAAATGGTCAAAGGATTGGCAGATGCAGTTTAATGCTGATAAATGTAAAGTTCTGAGGTTAGGTAATGATGATAGAGTTACAAGATACGAGCTAGATGGTGTTGTGATTGCGAAGTCGGATTGCGAAAGGGATCTGGGAGTTATGATTAGTAAGAATTTAAAACAAAAGGATCAATGCATAAATGTTCGTAATAAGGCAAATCGGACACTTGGATTTATTAATCGCAGCGTTAGTAACAAGACACCTCGTGTGGTTCTCAAGCTATATCTTGCTCTAGTTAGGCCCCATTTAGATTATGCAGTTCAGTTTTGGTCGCCATATTATAGAATGGATATAAATTCACTTGAACGTGTCCAGCGTAGGATGACTAAGTTAATTCCCCAAATTAGAAATCTTTCATATGAAGAAAGATTAACAAAGCTTAAGTTGCATTCACTGGAA